>JANHFK010005135.1:74140-87690 GCA_036250565.1 Sibynophis collaris | reverse complement strand
ATTTTTGCCCTATTTTACAACAATTGCCCTATTTTTTTGCCACAGTTTTTAAGTGAATCATTACAGTTGTTAAGTTAGTAACATGGTTGCTAAGTGAATCTGGCTTCCCCACTGATTTTGCTTAATAGAAGGTCACAAAAGGTGAACAAATGAACCCAGGACACTGCAACAGTCATAAATGAGCCAGTTGCCAAGAGTCCGAATTTTGATCACGTAACCATGGGGATGCTGCAACAGACATAAGTGTGAAAAATGGCAAGTCACCTTTTTCAGAGCTGTTGTCACTTTGAATGGTCACTAAATGAATGGTTGTAAGTCAAGGACTTGCCTGAAACCAACAAAGCTATTATGTTCTTGATGCTCTCTGAGCTTGGTGGCTTTCTTGCAGTTACTCCATAACCAGCCGAGGTAACATCATCATCATAAGAGCTGACAGATAATGAAATATCTGCAAAACAATCAAGCTTAAAAGAATGCCAAGAACCTGAGCTACATGTGTTCTCTCCATAGCACTGAGGGGCACCAGGAAGGGAAATGTACATTTTAAAAAGTTTTGGATTAAGATCTTAACTAATAATAAATATTTGATGGTAGCATTTTGGAACATTCAAATACATATTTGCATGCTTTTTTTTTTCTTTTCCCCCAATCATTTTTTCATTTTCCAAAAGAGTATGAGGTGATGTTACTACTTCCTTATATATTCCTTCTCTGGTAAATACTCCTTATATGGCTTTTGTGACACATTTCCTTTGTATTTGTTTTATCCACACTATAAAAGAGTAGTGCACAATTTCCAATCCAGCAAACTTCTTTCCAAAAAGTACCGGTACTTTCAAATTTTTCAACGTAATAAAGTTAAAATGATTTAATACATAAACTAATTAACTTAAGTTTATTTAAATATGGCTTAAAATTAAACAAGATTTAGTTTTCATCTCGGGCCAACTATGTTTTGAGGTACTAAATTGTCACTAAATATATTAAACAAGATTTAGTTTTCATCTCGGGCCAACTATGTTTTGAGGTACTAAATTGTCACTAAAAATTCAAATACAGCTTTCCACCTTACAAATAGCTGAGCACTCCTCTCTGCTAGAGATTTTGCTGGGTTCCTTTATTTTTATAAATATGAAGCCAGTTTCACCTACTCATATACAATGTAAATTCTTATGAACAGACTGCATCTTATTTTCCACACTGTTATGCCCAATGTTGATCCTCTGTAGCATTAATGCTACTGGATTATTATTCTCTGTGAAGTAATATAATAGGAAGAGGAAACCCTTTATTTCAAAACATTCTCTGAGCATTCCTTAGCAATTCAGCATAAATTCACTTTCGAGGAGGAGAATTTCTTTCTTCACTTAATTAAGGTCAGTTAAACAATTAAACAATACTGTTTCTCTCTACCTCAGAATGTTACAGAAAAATCATCCTCCTCCAACCTTGGGGCCTAGTCTTGTGAACTGCTTAGAACAATTTGCTCAGGCAAAGCTCAGGCAAAGCTCTTGGGGAAAACAATAAAATGCCTCTACATTCGGCATGCCTTATTCCCTTGGCAAGTAAGAGCAGGATTTTCCATTGGCTTTTGGTCCCTATTCAGCTTGCATAGAGTTAGTCCTACTAACAGAGAAAAAGCATATTAAGATAAAAGTAAAATGAATTCCCATTCCAAAAGTATATATATGCCAGTAAACCCAGACTTGCCCTGAGAAGGTCTTCTTAGATCATGGCTCTAAACACCAAAAGATGAACTGTTTTCCAGGCTATAAATTTATATGGATCTGTCTCAGTGCAGAAAGAAAACTCCCAATGCTTTTCCAAGTTCACTACATAGAATGCTTGCTATGTCCAAAGAAAATAGTAAGATTATTTTCCAGACAAAGGTTCCAGAAGTTTGAATGCCCTTTTTTATTTGGTTATTTGAACAAAATGCTGCAAAGCAGGCCTATTTGGAATGGGAAAAGCCTACATCTCAGAAGATTTCAAGTTTCAATAATATTAGACTGATCCATCTGGGAAAAAACAAAGTTGTTGAATGAAAAATGAGAGAGACACCAAAATCCTGGGACACGAACATTTCTAAGACACACATGAACTAAAACTAGAAGAGATTTCTGCTGAAATATATTTGTCCTTTTGCAGAACAAAGCATTAGAGTGAGGAACAGGCCTTCCTGATACTGCTGGACAGTACTTTTCCACTGACCACTTCTATGATTGTAGCCCAACAACAATTGGAAAAGCACAGAATCCAAAGCCTTACTTTACACTGAAGCTGAAGAATTGAATGATAGTTTTTGTACCTATAAACTAGCTTCCAGCCCCTAGACAAAATACAGGTAGTCCTTGACTTACAACAGTTTATTTAATAACTGTTCAAAGTTACCACAGCACTAAAAATGTGATTTATGACTGTTTTTCAGTTATGACCTTTGCAGCATCCCCATGACCATGGGATCAAAATTCAGATGCTTGGCAACTGGTTCATATTTATAACCGTTGCTGTGTCCCAAGATCATGTGATCAGCTTTTGTGACCTTCTGACAAGTCAATGGTAAAACCAGATTCACTTAACAAGTGTGAATAAGTTGATAAGTTAACTTACTAACTTATCAACTACAGTGATTCTCTTAACAACTGTGGCAAGAAAGGTTGTAAAATAGGGCAAACTCACTTAACAAATGTCTTATTTAATAACAGAAGTTTTGGGCTCAATTGTGGTTGTAGGTCGAGGACTACTGTATTAACCAAAACACTCTCTCCTTTTATCTTTTCCTCTAGATAACAGCAAGTTCAGATGTTCAGTGAAACCATTAACACAGTATCAAATAATATGCAACTTCATTCTATTTTAAAACTATGTATTGAGCAGTTCCTGTTAAAACTTGCAACATTTTGTAGCAGCTGAAGGTTCTTAACACATATTTTAGATCTGACAAATACATACAGAACTATGGCAAGATCAGTTTTATGCAGGATATCAACACTGTTTGGAAAAGACAGCAAGACTCTGTTAAGTGATGAGAATAGGAATTTCACAGCAGCACAAATACTCCCCAACCTGTAAGATCAGACTTTGGGATAAGGCACATAGTACTGATAGCCTCAGAAATACTTGGCAAATTGTATCTTGTTACTTTTCAATATTTCTGAGACACATATGCACCAGAGACAGAGAGGAATGTTAGCAGATGAAAATAGCTCTGTATCATAAAAAAAACCAAAAACCAATTATGGACCCTTAAGTAGAAATAAGCGATATATTAGCCATTTGTTACATTTGCATATGTAGAATATTGCAAACTGGAAGACACTAAAGAATAAAGTTTTATGCTTACCCATCATTATTCTTTTCATCTGTTTCCTGAGGTCTGCTTACAGAAAATTCAAGAAGATGTCGACTTTGGTAGTTAGTGCCGGCAAGATGTTCAGCAGAATCAGGTCCCCATTCAAACCTACTGAAAGAAAGAGACACAGTATTTTAAATTCAATACATCTTCATGTTGCATCCTGCATAAATTCATGGTGGTGCACATGAAAAACCAAAATGTGAGGTTTATGTACTGGTCAGGTGAGATCCACTTCAAGTGGGTGATACTTAAGGTACCGGGGTACCAATCACATGCCTAGATTTGAATTCTACTCAGAAGCCTATTGGTAGCCACTCAAAGCCCTGGAGTTATGTACGAACAGTGCCACTTTTCTGTTAACAGGTGGGCTGCTACCTTTTTGGACCCACCGAGTAGTTTTCATAGGCAGACCTTGTAATATATGTTGCAATAATATAACCTGGGGGAAACAAGCATGTACATTACTGTTGCCAGGGCCTGATTCTCCAGAAAGGGTGCAACTGAGACACCATCTGAAAATGGGCACAGCCCCTGTCCCCCCCATCGGTAGCCTCCATCTGCCTATTCAAAGGGATGTTGTGAGTTGAGAAGGATGCCCATGCTGTGAATCTGGTCCTTCAGGGAAAATATTATTGTTTCCAAAGCTTCCATTGGAACAAAGAGAGACCCAAGGAGAGTATTCCTCCCCTCTTATTGTTGAATCTAGGTCAATGTTTTGAGCCCAAGCTAATTTCCCCAAGTCCTACAGCTCAGAAATAGGCAACAGTATGTGATTTTTATTTAAAAAAAAAAGCAGTTGAGGGCAATAAGCATATAGCTAGATTAAGGCTTTGGGAGACTCATATAATTTAAGACAAAGAAAAGCTTTTTTTTTCATTTTTGGAAGACAAAGCTGGCATTTGACCATAAGCTTTCTAGGATATATTCACAAAAGTGAATATCTTACTTAAAAAATCTGTCATATACAGAACCAAACATAACCTGTTTCCTTTTATGCATCCAGCCTGCAGGCCAGGACTTTGACAGCCCTGATCTAGGGTCTCCTGCTTGAGCAGGGGATTGGACTAGAAGACCTCTAAGGTCCCTTCCAGCTCTATTCTGAATTAAATTGCTTGATTGGGAGTCTATAGCTCCTGTGGTTTTAAAATAAATGTTGGGGCTGCTGCTTAGTCATGTTTGTTTTTTGCCAATTGTGATCAGCATTTGTCACTTATCCCATCAACATGGATTACATCCTAAAGGACTATTTTCTCCCCTCCCCCCACCCAGGGATAAAATCCAAATGGAGAAAACAATCCAACACACAACAGTCCAAGTATAAACGCTGCCAAATACACACTACAGATAAGACCTACAACTACAACTAAGACCAACATTTCCATTGCTAAGCAAGACAGTTGTTGAGTGAGGTTTGCCCAACTTGCTTCCCACCATTGTTAAATGAATCACTGCAATTGTTACATTAGCAGGGGTGTCAAACGTACGGCATCACGTTGGCGTCACATGACTTATTGTGACTTTTCCCCTTCACTAAACCGTGGGTGGGCGTGACTAGCGCATCCGGCCTGCCGGCCTCAGGTTTGACACCCCTGCATTAGTAACACAGTCATTAAGTGCATCTGGCTTCCCCATTGATTTTGCTTGTCAGAAAGTCGCAAAAGGGAATCACACAGCCCCAGGACAACTGCAACCGTCATAAATACGTGTCAAGAATCTGAATTTTGATCATGTGACCATAGGCATGTTGCAATGACTGTAAAACAGTCATGTCACTTTTTTCAGCGCTGTTGTAACTTCCAATGGTCACTAAACAAATGGTTGTAAGTTGAGGACTACATGTAGAGCATGCCTTTGTCCTCAAGGCAGCTCTGATTCCTTTTTCAAAATTTACTCCTGAGCAAGGCTGCCTAATAGAGAACTGTCAGGCCCACAAGGGTGCCAATCCTTAACTCAGTTCCTATGGAGATTCTCAATCATCCAGGTGATGATTGTCCCAAAGATGTTTTTCCAAAAGGGAACTGGACCTTCTTGGGCTTTTTCCTTGAAAATGTTCCGCTTCTCTGAATTGAACTGAATTGAAGAACTGAAAAAGTTTCTTGGATGAAAAGCAAAACGTTTTCAAGGAAAAAAACCCAAGAAAGTCCAGTTGCCTTTTGGAAAAGCATCTTTGAGACTTAACTCAGTTCAGGCTCCTTGTCCCCAATATTATTTTTTCAACAAGCTGGACCTCCTTCACCAAGTGCAAAATAGCTCCTATTGTTTCCAGCCAGGCTGCCTATAGCAAATTTGTCTCCTCCCTCCAGACCAAATTCTCCCCAGGGGCACACAGTCTATTGTTCCTGCTAAATCATTTGAAAGGGTTATTTTTTCCTTATTTCTTTTGTGTGTGCAGACACGAGGGGGAGAGAGTTATGTATTATTCCCATGCATGAAATTAGTACAGAACGGAAGCAGAGTTAAAATAAAACCATTTGCTCATTTCAGGGACTCAGCAGGCCACGCCCAGCATGGAAACAAAGGGGGAAAATGATTTTAGTCTGTAGTGGAATCCAAAGGAACTTTAAAATATTGAAGTACAGTGGGGATACAAGACTGTGGCTAAGAATCATGTCCTCGGTGACTTTGGACTAGTCTAGTGTACAGGACTGTTGTAGTGGGGGAAAATGGGATTCTTCAAGCGAGATGAAACAGAAACCCAACACAGAAAATAAATGAACATGCAACACAACAGTTCGGTGGGGACTTCAACATTAAAACAATTAATTTAATTAATTAGTTTAATTAATTAAAATTAGCAATGAAGACAACCATTTATCTGAAATGGTATTGGGTCTCTTGCTCAAGCAGAGGGTTGGACTAGAAGACCTCCAAGGTCCCTTCCAACTCTGTTATTCTATGTTCTATGTTAAATAAATTATACCAAAGAACAAACAGGTCCTTTACTTAGATTTTCTATCTCTCTCTAGTGTCTTCTTTTCCTGGTAAATTTTTGGATCAAAATGTTTTTATTCTCTCTTTTTTTAGTATAATTAACTCATTAATAAAAGCTATAGAATTTTTCCCTGGACCACAGGTGTCTTACCTTGGCAACTTTAAGATTTGTGGACTTCAACTCGATGCTGCCTGGGGAATTCTGGGAGTTGAAATCCCCAGGAGTTAAAGGTCTTAAAGTTGCAAAGGTTGTATATCCCTGGCCTAGAAGGTGATCCAATCCTAGCCAGTTTAGGGAGTCAGTTTCCTACAAAGTGGCCCAAAATAGATGTTTATCATAGACCTTCAAAGGAAAAATGCACAATCAGGGAAATCACTGGCGGGAAGCTGTGTCATTTGGAAGTTGCATCTGTATTTTCACCTGCCCCCTTTGAAAATCAAGTCAGCATTTAAAGAAGTTCCTTTTTAATGTATCTCATTTATCCATGTGCCATTCCATTTTCTTCTATCAAAATCTGTGAAATCCATAGCAGATGGATAATTTCTGACCATTCCATACATAAAATGGAAATTCTCCATTGTAGAGCAAAACTGGAAGCGATGCTTCTCCGGCTGAGCCCTCCAGACGGAAACACCAAAGTCTGATGCTTTGCTTGTGTATATGTTAATTTTTGTTGAACTGTGACTGAGCTATTTTCAGAGCTCTCATGTTATACAACGTTACATCACATGCTGACACAGTAGGATTGTTGTTCTTCACATGTAAATTACAAGTAATAATTTAAATTAGCACCCACCCAGCATTCTTAGTGCAAACTGACAAGGCACATTGGTTTAGCTTAATCGTGAAAAAACTATGCCCCATGTCCTTTCCTTGTACAATGTATAGTTTTGACAAAGTACTTACATAATACCGAATAATAGAGATGGAAGGGATCTTGGAGGTCTTCTAATCCAAACCCCTGCTCAAGCAGGAGACGCTATACAAGATAAGTGGTTGTCCTATCAATTTTTGAAAACCTTAAGTGACGGAGCACTCACAATTTCTGAAGGCAAGTCATTCCACTGATTGTTCCCACTGTCAGGAAATTTCTCCTTATTTGTAGGATGGATCTCTCTTTCACATTTTTCCAAATGTTGGGGTGAAAAATTTCTTGGAGGAAATGAAAACCAAAAAGTCATTTTCAGAAACAAAATTGTCCCCATGTTGGTGAAACATAGCATTAATTTAATTAATTAACATAGAATTCCCTTGAAATATAGTATTTTTGAGATGTGTTTTCCCAAGATATAGAACAATTAACCAGTGGAACGACTTGCCTCCAGAAGTTGTAGGTGCTCCATCACTGGAGGTTTTTAAGGAGACTGGGCACTGCCACTTGTCTGAAATGGTATAGGGTTTCCTCCTTGAGCAGGGGGTTGAATGAGAAGGCCTCCAACTCTTATTATTCTGATTCTGGGAGCATCCATTCCAAGTTCTATCTAGAGGACCACAGATGGGAAGATTCTCTTAGGCCAACCATGCTAGTGTCCTTAACTTTAAAATAATGGTGACAACATTTTATCCCATAGATACAAGAATCCTCATGTGTTTTCCAATTGCACATGTGATTTTTTCCCAATCTGAATCTTAGATACTAACCTTCATTCTTCAGTCTCTCTTTCATTTTGTCTCCATTTAGGACACCAACAACTAAAAACCAACCACCCAGTATCTGTTTTCCTTTCTCCTTGAATCCTAACCCCACACAGGTGGCTTCTCACCATTTTCACAACAACACAGAGCAAACCATCCAGAGATCCAAACAAAACGAGCCATTTGCTGCAAGATCAAACAAGCAAGATGCTTGGGGGAATTCACACATGTGATCCAGGGTGGGGGAGATTGCACAGGAGGCAGCCTGGTGCCAGCGGCCATCAACATGCTCTAAATTCCTCACTGGGTATCCAAGAGATTTCCTGCTTCATCTGGCATTTCTCCCAAAAATCTACTAGGAAAAGAAAGTTAGGAGGAGGCGGGCGTATTGCCAAGCAAAGAACCAGCATCTAGCACAGTGTTTCTCAACCTTGGCTACTTTAAGATGTCTGAACTTCAATTCCCAGTTGAAGTCGAGACATCATAAAGTTGCCAAGATTAGGATCCAACATCACATTAATGTCCAAAGAGAAGTCCAACCAACACAAAACAGATTTTCTATTGCAACCCCCTGAGCACAATTGCTGAGAATGGATGGTGCTCCATGTTAAGATGGGAAACCCACTCAACGGCATTATAAGCTCTAAAATAGATATCCCTCCATTGTAAAAAATCTTTCCAAGACACTTCAAGTCAGAAACAAAATGCACTGCATCAACATTATAGCCCTTTTCCCCCAACTCTTTGCAAAAGGATTCCCCAAAGATGCCCGCCCTTGATTAATGGCAATGCCTACAGTCCCACTGAGTTCATAGATGATGGGTAGGATCTGAAATAAAAACAGAGCATTGGTAAGGTGGTGTTTGGCCATGACCATCACGGCCACCATTTTGTGATGCAACAAGGCTCCATGCAGGTAGTCCTCGACCTACAACCCTTCAGTTAGTGACATTTGAAGCTACAACAGCACTGAAAAAAGTGACTCATGACCAGTCCTCGCACTTACAACTGTTGTAGCATCTCCATGGTCACATGATCAGAATTCAGGAGCTCGGCAACCAGCATGGATTTATCATGGTCACACCATCCTGCAGTCATGTGATCACCATTCACGCCCTTCCCAGATGGTTTCCAACAAAGAAGGAATCTGGATTCATTTAAGGACTGCATGATTCATTTAGCAACTGCAGTGATTCTGCTAACAATCATAGCAGCAACAAAAAAAGCAATAAAATTGGACATATCTCACTTACACCTTGCTTAACAGCACTTAACAGCCACCTTGCTTTGCAGCAGAAATTCTGGCCCCAATTGTAGTTGTAGGTTGAGGATTACTTGTAGTATCCATTTTGGTAGGTGGAAACCCTTACCCCTTGCATTCAGGATTCTTCATGCATGCCCAACCCCAAATTATTTAAGTGCAGGTAGTCCTCAACTTACAACAGTTTGTTCAGTGACCATTCAAAGTTACAACAGCACTGAAAAAAGTGACTTATGACCATTTTTCACACTTATGACTATTGCACATCCCCATGGTCACATGATCAAAATTCGTATGCTTGGCAACTGGCTCACATTTATGACGGTTGCAGTGTCCTGGGATCATGTGATCCTCCTTTGCGACTTTCTGACAAGCAAAGTCAATGGAAGCCAGATCCACTTAACAACCGTGTTACTAACTTAACAACTGCAGTAATTCGCTTAACAATTCTGGCAAGAAAGGTCGTAAAATGGGGCAAAATTCACTTAACAACTGTCTCGCTTAGCCATGGAAATGTTGGGCTCAATTGTGGTCATATGTCATGAGCTACCTATATGTTGGAACTGAATGGCCCCAACTTCACAGCTCAACCACCAGGACCATCTGCAGGAGGGTCCAAGGTTAGGATGGTGACCACACTCTCTCTCTCTTGATGTCAAATAATTCATGCACAACAATCAAGCTAAGAACAATTAAGGCTCTTCAAAGGAGAAGACAGATGCAAACGTCTCTAAATTTTGTTTTGTTCTTGAACCTATACCCAGAAGAAAATGTGTTATCTTTTGAAACCATCTTAACATACTTGAGTGGCTGCTGTACATCAAAGCAAATTCCTTAAGGACAAGAATATTATTATTGTATTATTTTAATGTCTGCATTCTTGCTTTCTGATGCAACTTCGTCTGTTTTTTTGCGAGCAAGGCTTTTGTGTAGTTGAGTGATATGTGCCAAATTTAGATCCAGGTCAGTGAAGTTATCTTTTCTAAAAATCATAATAATCATAATTGACTGCACTGAAGTAGTTGTTGTAATATACAGGAAGTCCTCAGATTATAACCACAATTGAGCCCAACATTTCTGTTGCTAAGTGAGACATTTGTTACATTTTGCCCATTTTATGGGCAAAGGTTTTGCCCCATTTTATGACCTTTCTTGCCACACTTGTTAAATGAATCAGTGTAGTTGTTAAGTTAGTAACACAACTGTTAAGTGAATCTGACTTTGCTTGTCTGAAGTTCACAAAAATGGATCACATGACCCCGGGACACTGCAACCATCATGAATATGAACCACTTGCGAATAGTGTGAATATTGATCGCACGATCACGGGGATGCTGCAAAAGTTGTAACTGTGAAAAACAGTCACAAGTCATACTTTTCAGTGCCATTGTAACTTTGAATAGTCACTAAATGAACTGTTGTAAGTCTAGGAGTACCTGTAGTGAGTAAGACATGGGTCTTGGATTGAGATCCTATGCCATAATTTTTCAGTTCCACCTCCCTGAAAAAGATCTGGGGGTTTTGATGAACAAAACAAAGGGAGAATGTTATGTATAAAATTCTTAACTCTTGGGTAAAACAGAAGTTACAGATACCATACATAAACAATAGTTGTCTGTTCTGAAAATCCAGACCTTGACATTGCTAAATTCAGTTCTAGTCAAAACAACCTGGTTATCTATTATGGGGAAAAAATAGTGTTCTAAACCAAATTTAAGATTAAATGCAAATAGTCTTGACTTTCCCAGCCTCTCCATGGCACAAAGCTAAATTTCAATTCCACTTTATTTAGCCATTTATTTTAGCTCACCGTGACATTTCTGTGGTCTCCTGAAAGAACCTCCAGATTAATGACAAAACTAGACCAAAAAATAAATGAATAGGATCGTCTGCACCCTATCCATCATTAACCACATATTATCCCTCCTTCCTTTCAGCCTCTTCTAACCATAACCATTCCTGGCTAATAATATTACTCTTTGGGATAAAAAAAGTCCATTCCAGAGGTTCATATTTACAACACCCTGCTGTGATGCTGTTGTTGTTATTGTTGTTGCCTTACTCAACTTGCTGGCTAGAACGTTTCAGTCTGAAGCCCTTCCATGCAGAGATGAATGAAACATAGGGAGGACCTCTGAAGAAGACAATAGGGCAGTGTTGAAGTGGAAGCTAGCTTCTCATTGAACAGAAAGCACAGTTAAGCCACCTAAAGCTTTTGGTCCAACAATGGATAGCTCAGCCAACTGAGTTGGCTTTGGGTGGGTGCTCTTATAGAAGGCTTTCATAACAAATGGGTGTAAGAAGAAGAATACAACCCTCTGGCTGGGGGATATAAATACAGATTATGTGAAACCTGGCTTAACAGCAGTAACTGTAAGAAGGATCTTATGGAAAATCACTTGAATATGATCCAACAGTGTGCAGCAGCAGTCAAAAAAGCCAATGTAATCCTAGGTTGCACTAACAGACGCGTAGAATCATGTTATGTGAAGTATTAGTACTGCTTTATAAAACCTTGGTAAGAGTAAGAATATTGTATGCAGTTTTGGTTGCCACAATATAAAAAAGATGTTAAGACTCTGGAAAGATGTTGAGACTCTGGAAAGAGTACAGAGAAGAGCAACAAAAGTTAATCATTTGGGCAGGGGATGGAGGCTAAAACATATGAACAATGATTTCAGGAATTGGGTATGTCTAGTCTAGTGAAAAGAAGGACTAGGGGCAACATGATAGCAGGGTTCCAATATTTCAGGGGCTGCCACAAAGCAGAGGGGTTCAACCTATTCTTCAAAGCACCTGAATGCAGGACAAGAAACAATGGATGGAAACTAACCAAGGAGAGAAGCAACTTAGAACTAAGGAGAAATTTCCCAACAGTGAGAACAATTAACCAGTGGAATGACTTGCCTCCAGACGCTGTGGGTGCTACATCACTGGAGGCTTTAAAGAAGAGACCGGACAACCAGTTCTCTGGAATAGGGCCTTGTGCTTCATCAAGGGCTGGACTACAAGACCTCCAAGGTCCCTTCCAACTTTGTTATTCTGGGAGCTCCAAGTTGTATTTAGATCAGGGGTGTAAACTCAAGGCCCAGGGGCCAGATCTGGTCCATGGGGTACTTAGATCTGGCCCACAGGGGCTGCCCTGGAAACAGCAAAGGACCAGTCCACAGTGCTTTTGCCAGTGAAAACAGAGGTTGGGCAGGCTGCGTGCAAAAGGTTGCAGGAGGCTGTGGCAGCTGAAAATGAAGCTCAGGAGCCATTTTTGCTGGCAGAGCACTCGGGCCAGCACAGGCGCCACCACACAAGAGACGTCGAGCTGACCACGCCCACCCCAGCCTCCAGAAGTCAAACATCACCCTGATGTGGCCCTCAATGAAATCGAGTTTGACACTCCTGATCTAGAGGACCACAGATGGGAAGATTGTCTTAGGCCAACCATGCTAATATCCTTAACTGCAAAATAAGGATGACAATATTAACATAGTTACAAGAGTCCTCAGGAGAATATAGTGGGATGGAATCTAGTGAGGCTGTGGATCCCTAGGAGGAAGTGGATTTAGTTCAGAGGAGTAAGAGGACAACTCAGGCCAGAGATCATGTGTGAGAGAAAGAGGGAGAAGATAGTTTCTTTTTAATAGTCCACAGAGTATATTATAGATGCATATTAGAGTTCTTGGTTTGCAAGATCTGGTCTATATGTGTGAAAACAATAAAGAACTCAGCTTGAAGATTCACCACAGCATTCTTGGTTTGGGGCCTGATGTGTGATAAGAGCTTTCGGGGTCCACCTCAACTGAGAACAGGTGCTGAGCGACCATTTGTTAAGCAAGGCCTACCTGTTTCTCCATTACCCAATCAGCATGCAAAGTCTTCTGTTTCCTTCCAAGGTCAAATGTATTTTACAGGAAAAACCTGTTTTTCTCAAGAAGCACATTTCTGAGAAGCAGCAGCTAAGGAAAGATGGAATTATCCAATCCCACATGGTATGCCAGCCTCCAAGTAGATCCGTATCTTCTATCATCACCAGGCAGGAGATGCAGATCAAGAGGGAGGATATAATCCAACCATTTTCAAACTTGGCAACTTGAAGATGTGTGGACTTCAACTTACAGAATTCATGCAAGCTGGGGAATTCTGGGAGTGGTAATCCACACATCTTCAAGTTGCCAAGCTTGAAACATACTGATATAACCAAATTAATATATTATATTAATATTAACTACATTAATATATAACCAATTATAGAGAGCTAAGGTGCCACAGTGGTTACAGTGCAGTACTGCAGGCTATTTCAGCTGACTGCTAGCTGCAGTTCAGCAGTTCAAATCTCACCGGCTCAAGGTTGACTCAGCCTTCCATCCTTCCGA
>JANHFK010005135.1:54591-66756 GCA_036250565.1 Sibynophis collaris | reverse complement strand
CTCTTCTCTTCTCTTCTCTTCTCTTCTCTTCTCTTCTCTTCTCTTCTCTTCTCTTCTCTTCTCTTCTCTTCTCCTCTTCTCCTCTCTTCTCTTCTCTTCTCCCTCTCCCTCTTCCCTCCCATCCCCTCCCCTTCATATCCCCCATAATTCAAACCGTACATAAATTAGTTACTCACATTGAGATAATTAAGTTTAATTATTTGAAGGTGATGATTGGATGGTTTACAGGTATTCTATGATTTTAAAATAAAAAAATCTCTAACATATAAAAATATGTCATAATTTATATGGATTGTGATCCAAAGATGTAATCCAAAATTGTAATGGATATCATCAAACCCCTAGAGAGCCAATTATAGCACAAGGTTGCCACCCAATGGTGTAGTATTTATTGACAGTTTCATGAAGATATCCAACCCTAATGTTTCTTGGAATATCCAAGTGAATAGCTTGGATATAATAATTATATCTATTTTATGGAATGCTTGGACTGCATTTCCCAGCTGTCAATGGGGACCTAGAGTTCCATGAAAAAGTAAACATCAGTAAATATAATTATTTTGTAAACAAAAAATCACTGATTTTCTTTCTTTTTTCATTTTTTTGAAAAAGGAAATTTTGTGCTCCTTGAAAGATGTTAATTGTAAAGTTGTGTCTGACCCATCGCAATCGCATGGACAACATTCCTCCAGGCTTTCCTGTCCTCTACCATCCTCTGGAGTCCGTTTAAGCTCACGCCTACTGCTTCAGTGACACCATCCAGCCACTCATTCTCTGTCGTCCCCTTCTTCTCTTGCCTTCAATCTTTCCCAGCATTAGGCTCTTCTCCAGTGAATCCTTCAGTTTCAATCATTTTTTCCTTTCTTTTTTTCCCCTAGCATTTCTCACTCAAATTGATAGAAAGAATCTTTCCCAGCATTAGGCTCTTCTCCAGTGAGTCCTTCCTTCTCATTAAGTGGCCAAAGTATTTGAATTTCATCTTCAGGATCTGGCCTTCTAAACAGCAGTCAGGGTTGATCTCCTCGAGGACTGATCGGTTTGATCGCCTTGCAGTCCAAGGGACTCGTAGGAGTCTTCTCCAGCGCCATAGTTCAAAGACCTCAATTCTTTGGCACTCAGCCTTTCTTATAGTCCAACTTTCACAGCCATACATTGCAACTGGGAAAACCATAGCCATAGCCTTGACTATACACACTTTTATTGGGTGAGGTCTCTGCTTTTTAGTATGCAGAGTAGATTTGCCATAGCTTTCCTCCCCAGTGATCTTGGAGTTCTCACTTACTCAACACAATTGGGATCCACAATCATAAAGTGAAAAATCAAATGACCATGCCATTAAGCGCAATTTAACTGTAACTTGCAAGTTCCTGCTGGTTTCTCCCACTTTCCTTATCGTAAGCTGATTGTGAGAGTTGCAAAAGGTGATTATGTGGCTACGGGATGTGGCTATCATTATAAATATGTGCTAAACACCCAAATCACAATCACATGAGTGCTGGGCACTGTGACATCTGCAACTTCAAGGGTCAGTTGTGTCTCATTATTCAGTGCCATTGTAACTTTGAACAGTCACTGAATGAGCAATTGGTAAGCAAGGACTACCTGCAATTAGAGGTCAAGAATCCTGCCATTTGAAAATTAAATTACTTTTTTCACCTCAGTTTTGCTCCAAAAAGCCCTTTTAGACATAGAACTTGATATGCTTGCCACTAGATGTTGACAGAAAACTAATGTGAATTTGAAGGTTGGACCTATTAAAACTGCACCCATTTAAAGCAATTCTACATTAAAAATACTTACCAATCATCTCTTAGGCAATTGCAGTGTCTGCATATTGCACATTCAACATCACTTGCTAAATCCCGACAACAGACCTGGCATGCATCCCATTGCAACCTTAACCCATTTACCTTTTGGAAGTGCCGGCTGAATAGTAACAACTGGCTGCTGCTTGGGCAGCGTCAGGAGTGTGGAAAGAGCTGGAATGACAATGGCTTTTGTCTGGTGACTGGGCTGAGTCTCACAAAAGGTACGCAACAGAGGCTTGGGCTGAATTAACGGTTTCGAGGCTACTGGATTGCTTCGTTTAAGGGTCATCAAAGATCCATTTGCTGTAGAAGACAATTTGCATTTCAAGTAGTTTTTTTAAAAAAAGGCTATATTCCTCTTCCTGCAATTGTCTGCAATTCAATAGAAATAGCCTTTCTGACAAGAAGGGCAGGAAGAGGAACTTCATTAAATGAAACAAATTGTACACAACCAGGAATCAAACCTGCCTTTAAAGATTACACATTTTACTTATTTGTAATATATGGGCTGGTTCAAATATATCAGCTGGAATCAGACAAAGTAAAGCCTGGCATTTGCAGACTCCCTTCTCTTCCTTTCGTGCAATAACTGTATTGGCTTTTAATTTGCTCAAATCTTGGTTCATTCTTAATATAAATTAGAAAAGATGATGTAAAGATGGGGATGTTACTTGGAACCCTGACACTCATCACTGGCCAACTTAAACTAAGTGGCACACCATTTATTAAACAGAGCTTGCTCTGTCTCTAGTTTAAATGGAAAGATAAGCCAAGACCAGAAAGAAATAGCGAATTCAGTTCAATTGTACAAGAGAAAAGAGAAGCACACAAAGACAGGTCTTCTTTTATCATCTTTCTTGCTTGTGTACTTAGGATAACATTATAGTCTTATCAGCCTTATGGTTCTGTACTACTTGACAATAAATGAATAGCCTTAATTACAGTAACTATTTCTTACGTTTTAGCTGAAGAAGGTGCTGATATATCACTGCACACCTCTGTTTAAAAATCACAAGCAAGTAAGGAAGACACTACAGAAAGAAAAGTGGCAAACACCTAATTATCCTCAACTACCTCAACACTACTTCATTACATTTTAATACTCAAAACAGTATGGCAGCACTGTTTAATTGAACAAATTAATTAAAAGTGCCAATTTATTAGGCTGCAAGTTTCTGAATCACACACATTATTTGTAAATAATGTGAACAATAGGGATTATCTCTTTATGGTGAAGTATCTTTTCTATAATAATGCCACCTATTATATGAGCATACATAATCTAAAAACAAGGGATGATTCTCAGGAACTATTTTGTGCATATGCTAACCTGTAGTGGGTTCCACTTACCTTCGCTACCGGTTCGGAACCGGGAGCACGCATATGCACAGAGTGTCTGTGATGACGTCCGGGCAGGTGGACATCCGGTAGAACCGGTAGAACCCCACCGCGGGTGCTAATGAACTTAAGATCTAAGCAAACCAATGAAAACGTCTTCTTGATATTTAACTGAGTGAAAGACACAATGCTTAGCTATTCTTACTAATTTAGGTCACTGTTTTTATTCCCATATTGGAAAATGGGCAAATAAAAATCATACCTGAACAACGCGTAGTTTTAGGTGGGGACTTCTCAGTTTGCTCTAAAAGTAATGATGATTTGGAGCTGCGTTTGTCATATAACGATGCAGTGGATAAGTGAGAATTAGTGCCAAACTCCACACCTTCCTGGCAATGTTTTAAAAAATTACAAACATTGTAATTATTCTTGTTATAACAAACAAGCAAAAGACGAATACACACTGGCAGAACTATTTTTCCCAGTTATAGTTCAGTCACAATGCATTTAAAACACTTTTGCATAACATAGGAGACCTCAAAAATTCTAAACTAGGCCAAAAAATCATTTTCATTTCCATCCAAAACTCTGCAGATCCACGTCTATGGAGATTCTCAGTCATTCAGGTCATGGTTGTGCCAAAGGTGCTTTGAATCTTCTCATCCAAGAAGCTTCTTCAGCTCTGGCTGGATGGTGGGGAATGGGATGCATGCATGTCCACTAACTACCACAGAAGCTGATGGGGTGGATAAAAGAATAGGGCAGAAACACAGAATTAAGGAGATGTAGAATGCTGTTGAGGCCACAAACGTGCAAATATAATGGATTGTCTCAGTTTTCAGGTTTGGCAAATTTATCTTCAGACATCAAGAACTCGCTCACTGACTCTGGCAAGTCTCCTAACCTTGGATTTGAAAACTGGCACTTACTCTTTGCATAATTCCTTCTGAATGCTAACTGGTTCCCGAATACTTTCAAAGAACCCAGCACCAGCAATAAAGGAAAAGTTAACCAGCAATGCAATTGTTTCTTTGCATCTAGATTAGTCGATGACAATAAAGATTAATTTGAATATTGGTTAAATATTACCTCATTGCATCTAACTAGCCAAAAGAAATTACTTACAGGTACATGTTGTACTGGAGAGTCCACAGGTAAAGGAGAAGGAACTGAATCTGTTGAAGTAGTTGGTGAGAGAGGTTCTGCTTTGCACTCTGTATATATATCTTTAATAGAAAGAATGTAAGAAAATTAACAGATTCCTCTCAAGAAGGATGGCATCCAAAGGTATATTCCACATTCAGTACACTGGGGACTGAACATAGTGCTTGAATAGTCGGGCAGTACTCATAGCCACTCTGCTTTCCCCTCATAAATAGGGTATCTGGAATTTATTTCTCATACAGAATCTTTTTACTCTAACTGCAAGTTTCACTGTGAATGCACTTCATGTATAAAATGCTGAGTTAATAATAAAATGAAAGTAATGGATATATATTTTTGTTTTATATGGGCATTTGGACTGAGCTTTCTTCAGAGATTAAAACTATGTCACTAATTTTTTGAACAAGCTGACATTTTCCCTCAGATTGGAGTGTTTCAACTTTTTCTAGCCCTTTTAAATCTGAAGTTGATTAAACAGTTACACTTCCATAGATAGTCAGGAATATTTATTTATTCATTCATTCATTTTCTATACCAAGTAACTCTGAGTGGCTTACAGTTCTAAAATGTATGCGTCTTTATAGCTTTTTCATGTCTTAAAACACAATACCCCAGTCTCTCAGCTTTTCTACCTTGAATTTAGTTTCCAATCCCTTCCTTAACCATTCTTATAGCTCCCACCTTGGAGGGAAGTACCTTGGGCTGTCCAAAACTGGAAAAAGTACTTGAGATGGAGTCTGAGGAATTCCACATGGAGCAAAATTATTACTTCCCAAGATTTGAAAACAATACTTCTGCAAGAACAAACTAAAATGTTTGTATCTCTTGCAGACATCATGCTGCTAATTTTTATTCAGTTTGATAAAATGCAATTTCTCTTACTCTAAACTAACTAGCATTTGATTTTTTTTCTAAAGAATTTTTTTTGCAATTAAATTCTATGCTGTTATTTTAAGCCAATTTTCTTACTCTGTTGATAGTATTTTGATTAGTTATAGCTGCAATTCTGTATTAACAAAAATAATGAACAATACAATGTCTAGGAGAGAACTCCGCATGCAATACAGTAGGCCTTGCTAAATGACCATTTGTTTGGCACCTGTTCAAAGTTATGCTGCTGCTGAAAAAAGTTACTTATGATCAGTCCTCGTACTTACAACCATTGAAGCATCCATGCAGTCACATGATCTCAATTTGGGCTCTTGGGAAGCAGATTGCCTTTACAACAACAGCTGTGACTGGCTTGCATTTATGACAGCTGCAGACCCATGATCACTATTTGCAACCTTTCGAGCCAACTTCTGGCAAGCAAAGTCAATGGGAAAACCCGTTGGAGGTAGCAAGTCACATTCATGTAATATCTTGTTTAATGACTGCAGGTGATTCACTTAATGCTAATGGCAAAAATAATTTTAAAAATTGGGTGCAGTTGCTGATGCCTCACTTCAGGATGCACCAATTAACAATGAATTTCCTGGTTCCTATTGTGTCGTAAGTTAGAATAGAATAACAGAGTTGGAGGGGATATTGTAGGTCATCTAGTCCAACCCCCTGCTCAAGCTGAAGATCCTATACCATTTCTGACAGATGGCAATCCAGTCTCTTCTTGAAAGCTTCCAGTGATGAAGCACCCACAACTTCTGAAGACAAGCTGTTCCATTGGTTGATTGTTCTCACTGTCAGAAAATTTCTCCTTATTTCTAGGTTGAATCTCTCCTTGATTAGTTTTCATCCATTATTCCTTGTCTAGCCTTTGGGGTGCTTTGGAAAATAGGTTGACCCCTCTTCTCTGTGACAGCCCCTCAAATATTGAAACACTGCTATCATGTCATATCACATCAAGTTGAGAACTATCTGTACTTCGCTCAAGATTGACAAGAGATTGTTGATTCACTACAGATTTACAAACTTGGTGTACCACCCTTCCATATATAAATAACCTATTCATCAGAATGTCAAAACCATTTCGTCAATTGCTTTGTAAAATAAAAAAAGATTCTACTACTGCAAGGAATGCATGCAATTGAAAAATTATATAAGGTTATTCCAGCAATGCTAACTTGTTTACAAATCCATATTTTATATGCTCTAATTGTCAAAAAGCAGGAACAATTAGAGCAAACTACTTTGACTTCAACTTATCACCTAGTCTGCCTCCAAAGCAACTGATTTCTTCCTAATTTAAGTGCTGTTGATAAGTAGTATTTCCCTCTCCTGGCTTAAATTCTTTGAGGAAAAGGATATCTTTTAAAGAGTTATACAATTTTACAATTGCTTACTGTCATAAACAACTCAATCAAAAATTACCTGCTGGGGTCTGCTTCGTAATATCCCATGCATCTGAATCCCAAGACATCAAATCTAAATCAAAGTCAAGGTCACCAAGGTTGCTTTCCTATGAACGATAGTAAGCAAGGTTATGGAAAAGAACTGAAGTGGCCAGCTGCAAAAGAATTACACTATTGTTTTGCTTTATCAAATAAGCTCCTCGAAGGTAGGTTGAAAATAAAGAATAAAAATACTAGGCCGCTATCAAGAGATCAATTTTACTACCTTCACACTTTTGTTTCTTGCTTTTATAATTCTGAAACAAAATGCTTTATATATCAAACACAAACAAGCCATGCCTTCCAGGACACAGCCTAATAACTACAGAATGTTTACCAAGATAATATTTGACATTGTAATCTTTCATGGCAGTACGTATGTTCTCTTTTATTTTTCACCAGCATTCAGTAAGGTATTACAAATGGGAAACTTTGGACTATCAATGTTGTGTAATCCTCCATAAAACACTACCTTAATAATGCACAGCACAAGTATTTAATTTATTATGTTATTGGTATATAAGTATTTTAAAAACTCAGTAATTATTGAATACAAATTGCTTACACTACAGAAATGTTTTCCTATTTTATTTACTGTCCATTACATATGTTAGTACAAGTAGAATTCACATATCAACATATCAATATGCTTTTCATATATCTTGCCTGAAAAATTAAAATTTCAAAAAGCTTTTTAATTTTAAGAACAAGTTTAAGTTTCATACAGAGACAAAAGAAATCACCTTAGCCATGACAGCACTACAACACTATTTTACAAATTAATATTTCACTTTCTCCCAATTCCCAATAATCAGATGCTTTAACCAATTCCAAGTCCATATTTTAACATAGAAATAATCAGCATTTCAGGAATTACTGCAAAAACTGTCTTGTCCGACTACTCACTTTCCAATGAAATACAAATTTTACATCATACATTAATAATGCAAGAGAAAAAGACAGTGAAAAATCTTTTTAAACATCTAATACAGGTTGTCCTTGACTTACAACAACTAGCTTAATGATGGTTCAATGATGCTGAAAAAAGCGATTTACAATCGATCCTCACACTTGCAACCATCGTATGGTCATGTGATCAGAATTCAAACGCTTGGCAGCCAGCATGTATTTATGACAGTTGTAGCATCCCAGGTCATATCATTGCCATCTATGCCTTCACAATAGGCTTCTGATAAAGTCAATGAGGGAAACCACATTTGCATAACAACTGTGTGATCTGCTTAACAACCACATGACTCATTGAATAACTGCAGCAAAAAGGTCACAAGATCAGGTGCAACTCATTTAATGACCAGGAAGCTAAGCTACAGAAATTCCAGTCCCAACTATGGTTTTAAGTCAAGGCCTACTTGTACACATAAATACATGTAAATAAATAAATGAAACATTCAAAATGCAAAAACTGAAAATGCATGTATTGTGACCTGAAAGCAAACTGTTGAAAGTGCAAGTATGAAAGTAGTCTCAGGCCAATTTTAGAGATAGTTGCTGTGCTTTCTGATACATTTATCTGGCTCCTCTACAACCTACGTGCTTTGATCCTTTAAAGCTTGCTAAATAATAAGAGATTGGACAGCCATTTGTCTGAAATGATCTAGGGCAGGGGATCCCAACTTGTGGGCCACAGCCCACTATCAGGCCGTGGTCTAATTGCCACCGGGCCGCATGAGTGGCTGGCCATTGCACACACTCCACTCACGCATTGCCACAAGCATCATGGGAGGTCACAGCCCCATTTGCACAAACGTCATCGTGGCCAGTCATGGCCTCACTCACATGAGCATGGGCACTGGTGGTCACAGCCCCACTTGCGCAAATGTCATCGTGGCCGGTCATGGCTTCACTCACGTGAGCATGGGCACTGGTGGTCACAGTCCCACTTGCGCAAACCTTGTTGCAGGTGCTTATGGAGTTACTCGTCCGATCATCACAGCAAACATCATGGGCATTCCTGCATGTGTACATGCACATGCCCGTTCCACAAAAACATCCCCACTTTCTCTCCTCCCCCTGCTCCAGGCCGCCAACCCGGAAAGGTCTAGAGTCTCCTGCTTGAGCAGGGGGTTGGACTAGAAGCCCTCCAAGTTGCCTGTTATTTAAATAGCCAGATTGTTTCAGATTTCTTATGTTAAATCTACAGCAAGTTCCATCTGCTGCTAATCAGAATAATTAAGATAGGCTTGTTTTATAGTATTCTTGTGATTAATGACGTATGAAATTCAGGAAGATTATAAAACAATTTCATAGCACCAAGGCTGGTACAGTTAATTAGTTGATCTTTCTATCACTTAATTCTCTCCACCTATTAAATATGGCTATTTTCTGTTCTGTTTTCTTTTCTGTGGTTGAACAAAATCCAAAGTCTTGATTCTTTGCAGCATTTTATTGGATTGAAAAGAATAAAAACCAGGATACGTACACAGTATAAAATAATTAAGGTTAATAATGCTTTCCTCTTACTCACACAGATTTCATTCTCCACATCTAGTTGAAGTTCATCTTCTCCTAAGAGATCACCAATTTCACTGAAGAGAAGAGATTCTAGGATTTAAACAAACACATGATATATAAATCACACAAAATAATTCAGGCCTTCCTCATTTCCTAAAGATAAGGTGCAGACCATTTCACTGGGCAAATTCTGCAATGGTATCAAAACAAAGAAGGAAAACATAATTTTATTGTATGTTATTTCAAATTATTTTCATTCCAAGATTCAGTGTTTAAAATATATAAATGCACATTTATTTTTCAGGAAATGGGCTCTTTTCCAAATTAGGTGGTTGTTTATCTACATATATATCTACCTCTTCAATCATCTTGGACTTTAGGTGGCTTACTAAAATAATAAACCTAAATTTTAAAGCTTCAATAACAAAGTTATAACAGTTATTGTCAATTAATAATAAAACAGACATAAATATGCACACATTTCTACACCCCACCCATACCCCAGCCCCCCAAAGGCTTCTGGAAAAAGCAAATTAACCAGCTTCCAGGCCATCCTCACCTCAGGAAGCAAGCTGTTCTATAAGAGGGAGTTGTCAGCAAAACATCCAATGTTTGTTTCCCTCCGGATAGATGAGAATTCTTAATAGATACTCTCTAGCCATGTGGGATAGATAACTAGAGACTATTTGAGAAAGATGATATCTTAGATACCAAGGCCCTAAGCACTGAGGGCTTTAAAGGTAGCAACCATTATACTGAATTGCACTCACAAACACACTGGCAACCAATTATAATAATAGTGCATCATTACAATACCAAGACTGGTCAACAAACATGCTAGCTCTTGCATTCTGGACCAGCTGAAGTTTCCAGGTGGTCTTTAAGGACAACATTAAATAGATCAAATTACATAAATCTAATTAGGAATATCCTGTTTCAGATAAGGTCACAAGTGGCACACCAGCTCCAGCTGGGCAAAGCCCCTGCTGATCACATGGTTTCCCAGAGCTATGAATGAAACTATGAACTCAAAAGACCACAACTCTTTCAAGAATCAAAGATGGTATAATTCTGGAATCAGAAAGTTCTTCAATTAAGAGTCACTCTGTCTTGTTTGAGTCAAATCCCAGCCTGCCTTTCCCCATTCAATTCTTGAGAAGTCTCCAGGCCCTGGGACAGGATATCTGTTGCATCTCTCACTGGCTGAGAGATGGAGTTTAGAAGGCATATCATCAGCACCCCAATGGATGACCTCTCCCAGTTGTTTCATATTCAGTGGTGCTTAAAGTTTCTGAACCCTTTTAGAATTTATCAGTATTTCTGCATAAATATGACCTAAAATGTAATCTGTTTTCCACAATAAGTCCTAAAATTAAATAAAGATAATCCAGGTAAATTAGTTAAAAAATATTATAGTTCTTCATTTATTTCTTGAGGAAAATGATCCAAAGCTACCTATTTGTGCATGGCAAAAGTATGTGAACCTTTCCTTTAGGAATTGGTGTGTTCTCTTTGGGCAGCAATAAATGCAGCTAAACATGTTCTATAATGTTGATCCCACATACCCTGTTTCCCCCTAAATAAGACATCACCTGATAATAAGCCCAATCAGGCTTTTGAGCGCATGGCAATAAGGCTGAGCGCTTATTTCAGGGTTCAAAAAAATATAAGACAGGGTCTTATTTTTGAGAAAACATGGATCAGTTTGGGGGAAATTTATTCCATTCCTCTTTATAGAACAGTTTCAACTCAGGGATGTTGGTGAGCTTCTTTGCATGGACTACCTATTTCAAGTCTTTCTATAACATTTTTATAGGATTAGGGTCTGGACATTGATTTGACCTATTTTTAAGCACTGCTCTAACTTGACACAGAGGAACCAGCAGACTGTTCAGCCATGCTTCCTGCATAGTGTCAGTGCTACAAAAGAGAGTCCTGCTATGTTCATGAACTGAAGCTGCATGTCTCTCTAGTGCAGGGGTGTCAAACCTGCGGCATCACAGCAGCATCACGTGACGTATTAGGACCTTCCCCTTCGCTAAACCAGGCATGCGCTAAACCAGCACATGACCCATCCGGCCCACAGCCTTCAAGCTTGACAGTCCTGCTTAGTGGTTTTGTATCTTCCAGGAAGTAGCTGTGTTTCGAAGTACAGGGAAAGAAGTAATGGAAGACAGAATGAGGTTTTTCATTTTGCTAAGATTAGGCTTTTAGGAGTTCCATCTGGACCCAGCTGCTTTGCTTACTAGGCAAGATGGTCTAGGAGGCAAGATAAAACTACCTACCAAGAGAAAGCAGTCAGATTTCATTCAGCACAAATGGAATTACTGTTCTCTTATCTTTCTTTTGAATGATTAAAACTTGATCCATATTGATATTGATCCATAAGTTCAGTTTCTTAACTTGCACCAATTTAAAACTTGAAAACAACCAACTCATATAAAATTGAGAAATATTGAAAATTTATATAGGCTCACAAATCTTTAAGCACCACTGCTGATGTATGCAACAATGTTACACTGTGAACTAGATTACTTTTCAAGCACTTGTCTTACATCAGCCCATGAGATGATTCACCCTCTAAGTTAAATAAACTACAGAAGCTCCAAGACTAGGAATTCTTTTTTTGTTTGTTTGTTTGTTTCTCTGCTAACACATAATACATTCAATACATTATGGTCAAAAACCATAATGTATTCAAGATGTCTAATCCTTAGCATCCTCAGGAAAGAAAGGCTAGAGAAGGATCTGGTTCAGATATCATGGAATGTTTTATCACTTCCACCACTGACAGGAGCCACACAGAAGTTATTTTGTTTGTAATTAAATAAAATTATTAGATTTTTGCACAATCTATAAATGGAGTCATAAGCTACCTGTGGACAATTATAACAGGAGTGCAATAATGTCAACATTTTTCTCTCTTGCCATTTTTCCCCATTTTTAAGCACATTCTCTCCACCCCCCAAAAAAGGGCAAAAACACCCTGTTATTAACACCAGATGCCTGCAATTATTGCAGGCTCGAATCTCACCAGGCTCAAGGTTGACTCAGCC
>JANHFK010005135.1:36665-47450 GCA_036250565.1 Sibynophis collaris | reverse complement strand
GAAAAACCCGGTATTTTTTTCCACTTATCCTTTTAAAACATTTCAAAATCTAATTTCCTATTCATCTTTCTTATGATCACAACTCTTAATTAAGTTTAATTCTATTATTACCAATTCCATATCAAGAGTTTTCTTTTGAAGATACAGCATTGCAGACTTATTGTATTTTAACTATTTTTATTAATTTGCAAGCTGAGTGGAAGGAAATTTAGACTAATTATTAAAGTTTTATCACCTCTTCTGAAAGTAAGCCTAGTACAGTGCTTGAAGGCTCACAAATCTATCTAATTTCCCAGTCAGGTGCTCAATTATCATCTTTGTGTGTGTGTGTGTCTTCCATCAAATGAATTATTTCATCTCTCACCTGGATAGATGGCAATTTATTCAATCACTAGACATCACTAGCTGTTAAAGCCACTAAGACATGCACACTATAAGAGGTGGAATGTTGTTGAAATGGGACCTCCTCCTTCCTCCCAAAGCATTCAATGAAAATGGGAAAGAAAATTGGCTCATGAACTCTATGGATTTCATTGTCTATATATTAATGCTTCTAGCATGGAAATAGAATAAGCTTGATCTCTTAGTATAGAAGAGCAAATATGATGTGGTGGACATAATAAAGACTAGCTAGGCTGACTACTCAAATAAATTTTAAAGGTATTATTTATTGAAAGGAACTGGTGCCAAGTCTTTAAAGGCTTAATAGATTAAAATATAATATATCAGTGGTCTTTAAAGACAGCCCCAAGTAAAGCACACTGAAGTAGTCTTTACAGTGGTGGGTTCCTACCTGTTCGCTCTGGATCCTGCGAATCGGTAGTAGTGGTGGCGGGAGACTCCGCCCACATACCCGGGCGTTATCACGGATGCTCTGCGCATGCACAGAAGTGCCATGCACAAGCAAAGCGAGCCAGTAGCGAAGGTAAGTGGAACCCACCCCTGGTCTGTACCGGTGGTAATGAGGGCGTAATTGACTGCACCTACGTCCTCCTGTACCATGTGAGGTTGTAGGTGATGCTCCAGTTGTCACTAGGCAAAATCCTTCTAGCCAGAGTTTACATTTCCACCTCATGCAGCTGCCCATAAGTCCAGAAGAATCCCCAAACTGAGAACCTATTATTTCACAGGTGGCACCTGCCCATCCAGAGGTACCACTGGGATTGGTGGAGAAGCCAATTTACAAACAGCAAGTCCGTCTTGCTTCCATTGAACATTAGCTCATTTACTCCCATCCAGACCTTTGCAGTCTCTAAACACCAGGATAAAACATCAGTGTCTCTCCTATAGTCTGGGGTAGCAGTATATAATTGGGTATCATCAGATCAAATAAAAAGCCATAAAGAGCTCTAAAAGGACCAGAAGAGGAACACTATCTCCAACAAGGTCATCTAGAAGAGTGACAAAAGTCATCTTTGTCTCCTATCTGGACCTGAACCTGATTGAAAAGAATACAGTCAGGTTCTTCTAGGGTGTTATGTACTGTACTTGATCCATCGCCACTGTCTCAACAACCTTTTCCAAAAAGGAGGGCTTTTCTAGGATCACAGGAAATAATGTAGCCTTTTCAAAAGGCTCCTTCAGAACTACAGGCAGATTTTCTTCACTTAGGGAGGAATTAGTAAACTAACATATTCAAGTGGTCCCCTTTCTACTTATTCCTTGCCACAGTCAGGATGAACACAGGTCCACATTATATCTTTGAAGGACAATCTAGAAAAACCCTATCCACTTCTTTGAAGGCAATGAACCAAAAGGAGTCCCAGTTAATATGGCGGCTTAGTAGCCATAAAAACGCTGCCCATGAGAAAATATTTCGATGAATATGAGCGACTGTTGACAATAACCCTAGGCAGATTGGTCAACATGCTCAGGCAGAATTTGGTCAAAATGCTCAGACAAAGTTGCTGATGATAGCTTGACATTGCAATAAAGAGAAGTGAGCCCACTTTGCCTCCCTTATCATTTCAGTGTAGGCTGCGTGATCAGATTCACTCTAATTTTTCTTTACAGATGTGCCAAGCATTACATTTGACAATTCATTTCTCAGCTGGCCTCAGATAGTTTCTGTATCCCTTACCAGAAAGTGTACTTAATACTGACCTTTACAGGAAGGCATTTCTTGAGTCCAGTTTCCTAATGCGGTGCAATCAAGTGTTGCCTGCCCAACCAGTTGGAAACCGTCATTGCAGGAAAAGTTGCAACTGGAGCCATATGCAAAATGGCTATGAGGGTGAAGACAGTTTAAATGGCCATTTGCTGGCCTGTGTAGAAATGGGCACTTGGCAGCTGAAATGAACAAAACAAAGCTGTGGATACAATAAGCTGTACATATACTTTATATGTGGGTGTTTAACATAGGGTAGTCCTCAATTTACAATCACAACTGAGCCCAACTAAGTGAGCTTTGCCCTGTTTTATGATCTTTCTTGCCACAGTTGTTAAGTGCAGTTATTAAGGTAGTGACACAGTTGTTAAATGAATCTGGCTTTCCCATTGATTTTGCTTGTCAGAAGTTTGCAAAAGGGATCACATAACCCTAGCACACTGCAACTGTTGTAAATATGAGTCAGTCGCAAAGCGACTGATTTTAGACCATATGACGATGGGGCTGCTGCAAGGGTGTAACTGTGAAAAACAATCAAAAGTCACTTTTTCCAGTGCCCTTATAACTTCGAACAGTCACTAAATGAACCCTTGTAAGGCAAGAACTACCTGTAATATGTGTAATATTGGGCACTCAACAATTGAAACAGACTATGTGTGTACAATTACTACATAGACATAGACATATATATATATACACACACATATATAATATTCATATAACGAAATGTGTAGCACAGGATGTTTCCTTAAAATGAAGAAAGTAGAATTCATGATACTGTACATGATTCAGAGCTTAATACAACTGATAAAGAATTGCTCTCCAAAATTTCAGGCAGAGGTACCATTCCTCTCAACTAAAGTTTAAGATCCTTATAACAAGAAATATATCTACTGAAAATAGGACCTTGGTTTCAGCAGGCAAAACATCAGCTCTTCCATTTCATCATAGTGTTTATATAAGAGATCACTTTGAAAAATGGCTAGAGTTCTGAATGATTATGTTCCGTTTCTTGTCATTGTTGGGAGGTGGATGATTGAAAGCAAAAATCACACATTCTAACTATTTCACTTGTTCCCACAGTAGTTACAATCATCCGTGTAGAGCCATTCATCCATTGATTATGCTATCAATGTAGAGATGCATGCTGGGGCAATGGTCAAATACCACTATCATTTAGATCATAGCCACTGTAAATAGCTTTTCCAGCCACAATAATTATTTCAGCATAAACATCCCTTGCTTTTACACTAAAGATGAGCAGCAACTATAGTTCACCCTCTCTAAATCTGGTATTCATTAATGTATATTGGGAAGAAAGGAAAGAATGCAACCTTGCCAACAATTCATGCTTTCCTAATCTGATGCCTTTCAGATGTGTTAGATTAAAATCTCTCAGTGACTGTGCTTTTGAATTAACACAAGTTGCATCTGACAAGCCTCAAGGATACCCAAATGTGAACAGTTTCAGTACTGTGTTTATATTACATACATAGGGAATTGCTTATGCACATGTTTCCAAATCTTCTGACTTTTGCAACTTCACTCTTATTTCATAATAAACAGCTAGAATTTACTGATATCCAAGCTATGTTCTTGTGACATAGAAAATTATATCCCAAGGAGCCACTTAGTTGCTATATTCCCAAAATTCTGAATAAGATTGGAGTGAAATTGGGGGTGGGGGATGAATTCACTTGTTGCTACTGCTATTTCATTAGTGTTGCATTACAGCAGTATTTCTTACATGTTTTGCTCTCGGGCCCTCTTCCTGTTTTTAAAAATTTGGAGGAATAGTGGGCTGATGAGGTCTTTGTGAAAGCAGAGCTGATGACTACAGCAATGACCAAAGAACCTGTGAGTAGAACAATTATTTGGAACCTCTCCAAATTATATGAGAATGGGAGATTGCCTACATGTGCTTGGACAGCAGCTTCCCATGAGGGGAGTGCAGGACTGCAGGATAGTGGTCCCCTATGTGTGTGAACACTGGGAAATGACAAGAATAGCTTTCTTGCTTGCAACTACAGTTGGGGCCTTTTAAGGGACACTAGGTTTTCTATAACTCAGTCTTTAATCATTGTGGCTGAAAGGCGAAAGCGGTAGCAGTATGCTCCATCTCATATTTGGGTAGACCAGGTTGCCCTGATAAAAAAAAAACCTCACTCTCTAATCACTTTTGGAAACTACTTTTAGGCTATTAGAGACCCTCAGAAAAACACCTGATAAGTTTGCCTTCAATTCTGAATGAAAGAAAATATTAATCATAAACTTAAGAATTTAAAGAATTTAAAATAAACAACCAAAAACTAAACAAGATTGTGATCTTACAAAGTTATAAACAGACTAAGGGTCAGGTAAATTTGGAATATAGAAACTTTTACAATAATATTTTAAAATTAATTATAAAGAACATAAAGCTTCTTGTGATAAACAGATCTTTTTTAGAGATTAGGAAGGCTGACACAAATGTCCACAGTGTCGGTCATTATGCCTGCCTCCATGGGTAGACTCTGTCCAAAAGATGTTATTGAATGGAACAATTTTTATCTAACAAGATCAGTACCAAGATGGTACTGAAAGTGGATTTACAAATGACAGTGCAAAACTTGGAAAAGGATGTCTCACTGGGTATACAAAAGAAACTAGCTGATGTTTTAAAACTCAAAAAGGAACATAGAAATGTGAAGTCCATACAGTCACCTGGATTTTTTTTTTCTTATTGCATTACAAGAGAGGTTTAATGGAATTATGAATGACCAGGAGAGGCAGGAGCCCACAGTGGCTTAATGATAAAAAAAAAGAAACGAATAGAGAATCCACTATGAATCAAATAGTTAAAAGTAGAGGAGGGAAGTTTGTATCTTCAGACTTTCAAAATGCTGTTAATGTAGCCTTATGATAAAATAGAATTTGTTTATCTAGTTGTGTTTCATGTCTGGTTTACCTGGAAGGGCAGACATCAGTCTTACGAGTCTGAAGTCACAAACCTCCCTCTTCCATCTCTTTCCTCCAGTAATAAAAATCTGTACTAGATAAAATAATTGTTTCTTTCTAGTTTAGTCTGTTTCTTGTTCTACATTACCATCTACACAGCACTGGATTCTCTATCTAACTGCCAAGATTGCAATCGCTGTTTACCTTCACAACTGGGTGTGGCTGAAGTCCACTTTCCCAAATGTGTGCACTGAAGTTGACTTGTTCCAATGCGTACAAAGCCCATATCACAGGAGAAGGCACAGCTGGAATTATAAGCAAAACTTCCATGTGGATGAGAACATTTTAATTCTCCATTTTTAGGAGTATCCAGGTTTGGGCATTCAATAACTAGAATGAGAGAGATTGTTGGTGAAAGAAAGAATTATGACATCCAGCCCAATCATTCCAAAAGAAAGTCCAAGTCCAATCAGTAGAGATTTCTACAAATTTCCAAAGTGGAAATTTCTAGATTACAATATTGTGTTTATGTTAAAATTGTCCAAAGTTGAAAGACCTGACCAATGTCAGAAAAACATTAAATTTCATTGCAGAAAACAGCAAGAAAAATCAAGGTGAGGAGAAGGAACTTTACCATGGCATGCTGGTAATGGAGAACTCCAATTCCTGGTTGCCAAGCAGAAGGTTGTGTTTGTTCCAGTCAAAAGAAAGCCAGGTTCACATGCAAACTGACAGGTGGATTGGTAAGCAAATTCTGAAAATGGGTGAGAGCAAGCCATCTCCCCATTTTTAGGATTCTGCAAATGGTGGCATTGCATAACTGAAAAAAAAACACCATAGATTTTATAAAGATACTCACTTTTAAGCATGGCTCAATTTTATGATGGATTTTTCTTAAAAGAAATCATGCTTAGATATAGATTAACAGAGTTGGAAGGGACTTTGTAGGTAATCTAGTCCAACCCCTTGCCCAAGCAGGAGACCCTTTCTGACAAATGGCAGTCCAATCTCTTCTTGAAAGCTTCCAGTGATGAAGCTCCCACAACCTCTGAAGGCAAGCTGTTCCATTGGTTGATTGTTCTCACTGTCAGAAAATTTCTCCTTATTTCTATGTTGAATCTCTCCTTGATCAGTTTCCATCCATTATTCCTTGTCTGGCCTTCAGGTGCTTTGGGAAATAGCTTGGCCCCCTCCTCTCTGACAGCCCCTCAAATATTGGAACACTGCTATCATGTCTCCCCTGGTCCTTCTCTTCACTAGACCAGCCATGCCCAGTTCCTGCAACCGTTCACTGTATGTTTTAGCCTCCAGTCCCCTAATCATCTTGGTTACTCTTCCGGACACATCTAGTTTCATAAATATGAGTCAGTTACCGAGCATCTGAATTTTGATCATATGACCATGGGGATGCTGCAAGTGTGAAAAACGGTCATAAGTCACTTTTTTTCAGTGACATTGTAACTTTGAACAGTCACTAAATGCTGTTGTAAGGCGAGGACTATCTGTATTTTTAAAAACGTCTCTTTTGTGGACTTTGAACTCTGAGCTTCCAAAAGTTGTCAGGATTGACCAGAGATGTTGCTTTTTGTAGGTATGACAAGAAGCTGGTTGGGTGTTTCTAGGCTTGTCAAAAGAGTGTAATCACTTTGTGATACATCTCTTTTTTTAAAGACAGAACTTGACTTTTTTGATTTGTTCGAAATAGTAAAACTCACTGCTTTAAGTTTAAACCAAATAAGATGGGAATTCTGTTGTTCAGTTTCCAACATTTAGAAAAGGTAAACGGATCCCTGTGGATTTTTCTCCTCGTTGTTGCCAACTATAAGGGACAGTGCTCATTTCCATTTCAAGGCCATTGAGCCAGCAAAGACATTTCCATGGTCATGTGGCCGGCATGTCCTTTCAGAGCGCTGTTACTTTCTCACCAAAATGGACCCTATTTACTCTTATTTGCATGCTTTTGAAGTGCTAGGTTGATAGGATCTGGGATGAGGATGGGAGCTCACCCAGTCACGTGGCGCTAGGGTCTCAAACCTTTCCAACTGACAAGTCTAATATTTTAACGGTTGCATCACAAGAATTTAATGTATTAATAGTGCAAAATAATTGCAAGATTATCTGTGTTCCACAGAGCCTGCATATTACCTATATATGAATCACAATTTTATGTATGCTTGTTTTAGTCAGTCTACATGTAGATAAGGGATATTTGCAGCTGGTAGACTTTTCAGAAAGTTGATAACTCCCTCTAAAATTCAAGGTTAGAAATACAGAAGATGGCCTTGAGTCTTAATTTGGAATCAGGATATAGTATGTTCTAAATATTTGTTTGCTTCCAAAGAAAATTATCTGCCTCAAAATTACTCATCCAAAAAAGTGTTCTAAATAAAAAATAGAAAATAATTCATTTAGCCTATTTTATATTAGGCAAAGAAGCAATCAAAGAAATTAAGTGCTCTAATAGAAGTTGAAGAGCCAGTTTGATGTAACATTTAAGACAATAGGTTAGAAACTGGGAGATCATGAGTTCTAATCCCATCTTGTCCATGAAGCAGCTGGATGAACTTTGGCCAGTCATTTTCTCTCAGTCTTACAAAGAGACAATGGCAAGCCACTTCTGAAAAACCTTTCAAAAAAGCTACAGGGACTTGTCTAGATAGTCTTTTTGTTTCAGGCTTTACCAGTACTTGTAACTGATATTCCATTTAAACTATGGCAGATAGACATCTCTAAATTTATATGACAAGGGAAGAAAACAAGAATTAGATATAAATTATTGCAAGATGCTAAGGAAAGAGGAGGCTTACCAGATTTGAAATTGTATTTTCATGCCTGTTGTTTGTTCTGACTAAAACAGTGGATGACTCTAAATAAGAGGTTATTTGAGCTAGAGGACCTTGAATTAATATTTGGATGGCTATTCATGGTATGATAGATTAAATTAAATGTTGATTTTAATAATCATTTTCTTTGTTGTGCCATCCTAAGAGTTTGGAATAAATATAAACTAAGATTATCTGTGAAGATGCTTCTTTGGGTGTCTCCCCTATTCTCAAATCTAAAGAGACGTTGGAGTCAGAAGGATGTGTTTGCCATTGGTTTACATATTTACAATTGAAAGAAAGATTTAAACTAGACAAAAAAAGCTATAGATTTGATTTTGTGAAGAATGAATTGGAAATCCTACTGTATAGTAGTGATGAACACATTATTGCTAAGGTTTATACATTATTAACGGAATTGAACTTGGACAGTGAGTATATTCATTGTATCATTTGTATGGGCAAAGAACTTTCAATATAATATAATGCTTGAACATCCAAAATATGCTTTTTCAAGAGGCAACTGGACTTTCTTTGCTTTTTCCTTGAAGTCATTTCTCTTCTCATCCAAGAAGCTTCTTCAGTTCTTGGATGAGAAGTGAAACATCTTTAAGGAAAAAACAAACAAACAAACAAAAAATCAGTTGCCTCTTGAAAAAGCAGCTTTGGGACAACCATGAACTGGATGACTGAGAATCTGCATAGATATAATGCTTGAGCAATGGGAGCATATGTGGACAAAAGGTCAAAAATTCACATTAAATTATAATTTCAAAGAAAACTTTTATAAAATGATGTACCCTTAATATCTAACATTGGATAAATTGTCAAAAATGTATAAAGGCATTTCAAATTAATGTTGGAAATGTAAATGTAAAAAAGGAATTTTTTACCATTTATGATGGACATATGAGAAAGCAAAGAAATATTGGAGTAGGATTCACATCTTAATACCAAAGATATTTAAATGAATATATTGAAAAAACATTGGACTTTTGATGCTATACTGTATATGTTGATAGCAGCAAGGATACTTTTTGCACAAAAATGGAAGGATACTTTGATTCCCACAATGAATAAATGGCTGCAAAAGTTGATGGAATTTAGAAAAAATGGCTAAATTGACTGCTTTGATTAGAGAAAAGAATGCAATTAATTTTGTTTCTACTTGAAAACTGCTTTTCAACTTTGTGCTTGAGGCTGAAAAAACGAACCTTTGATTTTTGGATTTTGTTGATTAGATAGGTTTGTTATTATATAAATGGATAGTGTATATTATCATATAAAAGTAACAAAGTTGAGTTTTATCTATCTCTGCTAACTTCATCAATTTTAGCACCATTTATCCATTGTGAAAATCAAAGTATCCTTTCAAGGATAGACAATGATTTTTGACCTCTAGCATTTTATGTTGCTATCTTACCTCAGGACTACAAAAACTATGGTAATGTCATGATATCAATGAAGAAGGCAAATAATTTTTTGTTTTAATTTGGGACTATAGAGAAATGCACCCATTTTGCTGTTTAAGTATCTGAAATGTAGAAAATTTTATTTCAATTTTTCTAGTTTTTAGAAAAACTAAATATAAATGCTAGAATATTGTCCCTCCTACTTCATGAGGTTTATAATAAGAGTCTTGTGCCTAACAGTAACATATTTAAAATAATAGTTTATGACAAACAATAAAATAGTCTTCAAGCTTAATTCTATCCTTACATGTGGGGGTTTCACTCAAAATTCTCAACAGTAACTATGCTGATGGGAAATTCTGGTAGTTAAAGATGTCACATCTGGAAAGCATTATACTTAAAACAACCAAAAATATCTGCTTCTAAAAATAAAGGGACAGTGGAAAAATGTGTTCGAGTCATGTATTAATTATACCTATGGTATGGCAGGATTGGCTTGCTTAGTATTGTATTTACCAGTTAATATATTATTTAAGTTTGGGGTGACCATGAAATGGAAAATGTGTTTTTTCCAAACTTGAAACAAAACATTCATTCTGAAAGTTCCATCAGGCTGGTGCAATAGAACAAAATTGAAATTGGCTTGGATGTTTTACTTTTTGTCAAAATAAAACTCAAAAACAGTCCCCAGAGTTTCAACCATAAGTAGCCGTGGGACCTCAGAACAAGCCTCTTGGCATGAGGAAATCAAGAAGGCCATGTGGTGACAACAAAGAGAAGACTCTATATCTTTTGCCATTTAGAATGGTGGTCCCCAAACATTTTTGCACCAGGGAACAGTTTCGTAGAAGACAGTTTTTCCATGGATCAGGGATGGAGGTAGTTTTGTGTGCTACCAAAATCCCGCACATGCACAGATGATGCTTTGCTTGCTTGCACGGCCCAGTTCCAAACAGGCCAGGGACTGGGACCGGTTTACAGTCTGGGGTAGGGATCCCTGATCTAGAAGACACCCAGTGTTTAGCAACCCAGCTATGGAAGCCTTAGTCCTAATCTTCCTTGAACTTAGAATGTAATAATAGTTTGTCCTGTTGTACAAGTATATTTAATAGAAAGGAATGTGAAGGGAATCGGGCGGGGAAGAGCGGGGAGGGGAGTCCCGGTTGCCTCTTGGGGACGGGAGCTCTCCACCCTTCCTGCTCGCTGGGGCCATTGTGAGTGGGGCAGCAGGTAAGAAGCTCATCTCACAGGTGCGGCAGAGCTGAAAGAGGTGGTTAGGGTGGCAGGGGCCAAGCCCCATGGTGGTAGCGCTGATAGCACGTGACATAGGCACAGGGGGAGGCATGCAATTTGGCCCGCCAAGTGGCCATGCAGCCACTTGCCCTATCCCACTGTGGTGGCTGCAGGTGAACAAAAACAAATAATAATAATAATAATAATAATAATAAATTTTATTTCTATCCCGCCCTTCTCCCTGTTGGGACTCAGGGTGGCGTACAAGTCAGGT
>JANHFK010005133.1:43914-54776 GCA_036250565.1 Sibynophis collaris | reverse complement strand
GGGGGGTAGGTCATTCCAGAGGGTAGGCGCCGCCACAGAGAAGGCTCTTCCCCTTGGGGTCACCAGCCGGCATTGCTGTGTTTTTGCCTTCATCTTTAGAGAGCAGTATTTCTTCAGTTGGAGACCATACCCACAAATCACGTTCCATATAGGTAGAGATTTGATTTCTGAATATAATCTTGGAATTTGTGTGATCTGAACTTCTGTGGAATGAAGAATAATCTCTAAGAATAATTGGCCATTGGAAATGAGGAAGGAAGTAGAAAGCTGTTCAAGGGTATTTTATGTTCTATCATATAAGAAATGATCTATATGAGTATTGTTTGACCTGACCCTGAGCCTTAGATCAGTCAATTGTAAAACCAAGGCTTTTCATGAAAGCCAAGAAAATAGAATCACAAAATAAGTGTTTGTGTTTCCTAAGAAATCACAAATTGGACTGAAACAGTATGCTGGTAATGGAATCCACTAAGAAAGGCAACAGGGGAGAGAATAAGATATGATAAGAGCTTTTGCTGAAGAAAATATAAAAATAGTTAGAGCAACTTTACATGAAACATTTTGTATCTGTTTATCAAAAGAAGGGAAGTATTTATTTGGTTGAGATCTTACACAATGCATTTATTATATTCCCGGTAATTATAGTTTTAATTGCTTTTGTTCCTTCTGCATTTTTTTCCTCTTATATCCCCCATCTTCTTGGAATCAAAAGCTTATGGTGGGGATGTCAGAGGAATTATTACTGGATGTTTCTCCAAATTTGTGTTTGTATCTGCAGATAATTCTCTGAAATCTTACTAGAAATAAATACATTTCATAAGGCAAGGCACAAAAGAACTTTCAACAAAATAGCAGGTCAGGATAACTCCAAAGGCAATTAATTATAGTTTGGCCTTCAGTGTTATATCAAAACAATGGTATCCATGACCACCTTGAAGAATGAATGGTTCAGCAATCCCATGGTTACATTACATAAGAACCTTGGAGTCCTAACCTTGACAAAATGCATGTAGGAATCTCACAAGTAAGTCATCTTCCATGTAACTTTCTAACAAGTGCTCTGAAAGGTTGATGCTTTTTCTTTTGGAAATAATATATGTCCATCAAAATGACTGACCTTCCCTTCATGAGATTGTTTAGTCATCTAAATAATCATCAGTTCCAATGGCAGAAAATTCTATAATTTCCCTATACAATCAATGATTTACAACTCTAGTAGCTACATGGATATCTCAGTGATCTTGAGAAACTGTGGTTATCTCACTTGCCTGTTTGGAAGTGCCATTGGAGAATGGTGCTCCCAAACCTCCAACAATGCAGAAACTGTAAATATCAATGTTTCCAAACTATCAGTTTAAATATCTTCAGTTTGCTTAGTCGATAGTAAAAAGATTATAATTCAACAATATCTGGATTAGTAATAGCATAATCCCTTGCTGGATGATATTGGTTTAGAAACCATCCAATGACCTCTAGTGATCAAGGGTTGGAAACTGATTTTCTGTCATGATGACTTATAGTGAAGATTATATGTTTTGCCCTGAACACCTTGACTGCTTCAACCTTTAAGTTTCCATCTGATGCTGTAATCCTTGTCAGCCCACCCAAGATTCTGTTTCTGATTGGGACCTACATGGACAGACAAATGACTTGGTTTCTTCTGGCAAGCCTTTACTCAGCCGCCCTGAGTCCCGCGAGGGAGAAGGGCAGGGTATAAATTGAATAAAATTGAAATTTACTTATTGCCCAACAATGACACCTTGATGCAAAGATGTAGAACATGCATTTTAATTATTTCATTTATTTCATTCTGTATGAAGATATCAATCTTCAGTAAATTGTCAAAAGGCTCAGGTTTAGGTTTTATTTATTTTTAAATTTGTATTTAGGGCATATTTATCTTTTAATGCAGTGTTGGGAAGATGAGGGTTAGCATAATTTTAATTTAATTCATTGTCATATAGAGTAATGGGGCTGGATAGAAGAGACATCCTTTTTTGTCTAGTGATGTGCATAAGAGAGCTACATTAAATTAAGTAGAACTGTCACATAAATTATCCTCTGTTAGACTTTTGGATCTGAAAACACACAGGTGAGTGAAGGACAGGGTTAGTTACATAACATAAAGGGAAATACTGAATTTGCTTTAAGATAGGGTATGCTGTGGGAATAATGGCTTTCACCTTCTGTTCAATCTGCTGCAGAGCATTTTAAATTTGGCTAAAATCTTGAAGTGCAGAGAGAATGCATTTAAATAATTGTGGTGTCTGGAGAGATCAGCACATTAATGAATAGATTAAACGTAATGAGGGTAAATAAGCTCTTTAAGATTATGCATTAATGGTATTGCATTTACAAATGGGTATGTGCTTGATATTCACTTGTCGGTTGGTTCTGTACTTTAGCAGTCTGGTCCAACATTTTGTTTCACAGCAATAGAAATTATTAATGTCTTTGAGCCCATGCAGTAAACATCTTAAAGATGGAATAATTCATAATGTGGAATAAGGATGCTCAACTGCATGACTGTTCACCTTATATAAAGCCTCCATAAGCTTTTCAAATAAAGCTAATGCTTAAAATGAAGTTGGAGGTAGCTTCCAAAGTGACCTTTACAACTGGTGTTTTTTTGTTCGCCTGTCCTTCAAAGACCCCTCGATTTGATGTGGATCATCAGATTTAGAGTGCCAAGGACCAGTTCAGCCCCTTGAGATTCTATTTTCCTTCCAGAGTCCAGAAGAGTTGGCTTGTTTTAGACTCTTTTGCACAATGCATAGTTAAACCATAAGCTTTGCTTCCGTCATTGTGATAATTACCAACTAGGTTGACTTTAAAAATAGATTAGACAAATGCATGAAAAGTCAGGATATTAATGAATATTTGTGTCATTGACTATGTGATGATTGCCTGAATCAAAGGCAACCAACTTTAAATATCAGCTGACTTGTTCTAATTTTAGGAAAAATCTATTTTCCTTGTATCCTTAAATGATACAAAGAAACTAATACAACCAACCCTTTCAAATACCAGCAACAGCAAAGAGAAAAATTACAACCTGTTATCAAATCATCACAAGGGTATAAGCAAAAGCAGTGAGCTTATGTTGTTGTTTTTTAACTTAAGGAGCTTTTTAACTATTTTATTGGGCTGATGGTTATCTCCAAGATCTTGAAGTCATAGACCATCCCTCCCAAGGTGGAGTCAATGTTTTTCTGATACTTGTTGTTTAGATACAGGATTGTAGGTCTTCTTTAAAAAAATTAGTAATCATAGGGATCAAATTAAAGAGTAAAGCTTCCCTTAGGTTGACTTGAATACTGTACCAGATAACTTCATGGATGCAGTACAAAAGTGGTTTGCAGTTTATATCATTGATATTCCTTGGAGGTTTTCCATCCAACTCTCACTCAGTTTTAAAAAGTCCCAACTTCTCTTCTCATAGAAGATGACCAATGACCAATGTTAATTCTCTGGTTGCAAGATGTCTTTTGGTTTACTATGATTACTTGTGGATATTATTACCCTCTGCTCTGAAAAGCTAGATAAATGTATGCCATAATACCCTCATTCTTGGGACAATGAATTTCCCCCTTTCTCTTTGCCTTAGCTAGTTGCAGGGGAGAAAAAGAGTGGCAAATGACAAAAAGTGTGTACACAACAATGCACAACAAAACTTTTCCCTTTTGCATTTTATATTCCCAGTGTTGCAATGTTCTATGCAAGCATACAAGGACTAGAATTTCATCATTATCCCCCTTTCTTTTTCTCTTTTCCTAATATTGAAATGGGGTTCTGCCATCTGTCACTTCTAATTCCAAAGGGACTTCCTTATATGCATGAATGAAAGAAACCAACAACAGCTACTAAACGATAATGCTTTGATGCCCTCTTTTAGTTTCTATTCAGACAGCATTCTACATAATCAGGTACCATGTAATTTCAGATGAATTTTGATGTCACAAACACTTACTTCTTCCTCTTTAAGATAGAAACAATAAGTTTTTTTCCTCAGCTTCAGACTTCGAAGGCCTACTCAGGCTAACATTTTGATTCATAAGCAAGAATTCAAAGTTTTACAATCAGGAATTTAATATACAAACATAACATCTGCACTTCCAAATGCAGAAACAATAAACATGGACTCTTATATTATAGATGTGGATACTTTCAATAATGTAGTCATGTAGTCCAAATATATGGTTTTCTTTTTCATTTTCTCACCTGTGTGGTATCAATTTTGATGTTTGGACATTTAATATTTTGGTATTAAAATTTACCATCAAATAACTGTTTCAAGAATGTGCATTTACATTACCTTTCTTGAGATTTTAATTTTCATCTGGATAATAATGATGAATTCAGGGCCTGGAGTTACACTCTAGATTGCAGCCAAGTATTTAGGTCTATTAAGTCAAACAAACCAATTTGTTTTAAGGAACTGAAAATTCTTAACTCTAACTATATCAAATGCTAATGCCTTTAAAAATATTTACAGCAATTTTCTGAGATTATTGTTTGATAGGTAATAATATGTAGATTTTTTTCCCACTATTATGCAATGCTCTGCACAAGAGTTGCTGAAAATTTGGGTTATTTTATCTAGCAGATTATGAAAAATCTATTTCTTTTCTGGAATTTGCTCCTAATTAGGGATATTTCAATTTGTGTAGCAAACTTGCTGGATCCTGGCAGTTTTGATAATATAGATATGTATTGTGAGTATGGAGCTCTATTCAAATGAATAAGGCCAAGACAAAAGTTATTTTTGATTAAATTAAAATACATCGATTAAATTGCATCAGTTTTGTCAGTGTGCCGCTACTGCATGCACTTGTGTTCTAAATGAACTAAGTTCTAGTTGTAAGCTGAATCCTCCATATACTACTTGACCTTAATTAAATTACTTTTCCTACTTCTGCCATATGTGAGGATTATTTTTAGTTATTGGAATGGAAGCATCTCCCAGATGTTCTTATTTTTAATTATTCCTAAACCACTGAAGTAACAAGTGTTTCTTCTACCAGGGGAACATTAATCATTGATATCTTAGGTTTTGTGCTTAGCTTAGGTTTACCAGTTATGGGCTGTATAAATCCTGATTACAGTTTTCTGTATCAGTTCAGTGGCTGTCTGGCTTTTGGAAGCTGTGATCCTATGGCCTGAGTATGGTTCAAATCTGTAAACAATCAAATACCGTACATTTCAGAATATAAGATGCACTTTCCCCCCCTAAAAGAGGGTGGAAATGTTGGTGTATCTTATATCCCGAATACAGCCATTTTTGGCCTCCTGAAACCCCACCCCATGCGCCCAGTTTTTGCAAAAAACGGGCCTGTTTTTCACAAAAACAGGACATGCAGAGGGAGGCCTGCAGAGTGCTCCTGGTGCTGGGGAGGGCAAAAACGTTTTTTCTTGCTTACTTCTTCAAAATCTTGGTGCGTCTTATAGATTGGTGCATCTTATAGTCTGAAAAATATGGTAGTTGTGAAGGTATGCATGTATATTTCCTCTTCTCTATACTTGCCCTGCCAACTATTCAGAGAATGGATCAAAGACTGTCATAGACTGGAACTACTTATAGCAGGAAGAAATGATCTGTTATAAAGATTGTAGTAGGATATGGAGAGGGACCTTTTTTGCTGTGCTAATAAGTGGTGTGGACAATCAGTAGTGAGACAAATATGACCTTCTAACTCCTTTAAAAAAAATAAAGATCCTTCAAAAGAGTTTGGGCTTATGCACTGAGATTTGGGGCATACTATCCCAAAGATTTCTCATGGAAACCAAAAGAAATAAGCATGTTAAGCTTTCAAATAATCTTTGTTCATCTAAAACAATGGCAAGCAAGCAAACCTAACAATCTATTTCTTACCCTTGAAAGAAATATCTTTACCTGCAGGATACTAAGAGAGAGAAAAATGTATTCCTCTACTACAGGGGTGTCAAACTTGCATCATCATGGTGGCATCATGTGATCTTTGGGACTTTACCTCCTTCGCTAAACCGAATGTGGGCTTAGCCAGTGTGTGATGCATCCGGCCCGCAGGCTATGAGTTTGACAGCCGTGCTCTACTAGGATTCAATAGAAGTCAGAATGATGTCAAGTACATTATGGTATATGAACCTAGATGACATCATTCATCCCCTTGCACACCCACAGATTCTATGCTTCCTTCCCCAAGTGAGTAGAATATTTTTGGCTTCTTTTGATAACACTCAGCTTGATAGATACAGTAAGTGATTTGAGACTGAATAGGCAATCTCTTATGTTCTTAACCATAGAAGAATATTCTAAATTGTTTGGAAGAAGTATGAAGTAGAAATAAATGTATATTATCTTGGTTTGATTTAAGTGCTGGTGGGGGAGGCAATGCTATATAATACATTTACACTTTGAAATTGTTCTTAATTCTTTCTGACAAATAGTTAACTCATATCTAAAACCAGAAGGCAAAAGAAAGTTGTGAATTATCTCGCGTAAATTAATATAAGTTTTAATATGGTATTTATTATATTAAATACAGACATGGTATTTTTCATCTCAGGTAATTTGTATTTCCCATATCCTATTATGTTGTTGAACATAAGCTTACTACTTGGAAAAATTAAAAAATAGAAATTGTGATTTGTTTTCTACAATAGTGTGTTGGAATGGCAAAAGAAAAATAAAGCAAGCTTTACATGAAATGCGTTGCTTTCACTACCATTATGTTCTAAATTTTCCTTGGAAATGCAAACATATGTCACACAGTATGAAAAGTGAATATATTACAATTGATCAAAGACTATGGAGACTTTTGATTGGCAGAGATCCAGATAAACCTCTGATGAGGGAGATGGTTTAGAACATGGGTGTCAAACTTGCTGCGTCATGTTGCCATCACGTGATGTTTCATGACGTTTTTTCCATTCCTGGAGCTGAGGTGGGCGTGGCCTTGCGTGATACATCTGGCCCATGGGCCACCAGTTTGACACCCTGGTTTAGAGGGGGGGGGGGAAATTCTTTGATCAATTGTCCATATAGCAGTTATGAAAGCACCCACAATCAAAACGATAACTAGAAGTGTAGGAGAGCTTATATATAAGCATTTATTATTATTATTTATTAGATTTGTATACCGCCCTTCTCCCTTTTGGGACTCAGGGTGGTGAACAGGCATCGAATAAAAACAATGACATACAATAAATACAGTGTAATCAATTAAAAGTTAAAAATTGATTAAACAGTGGCTAGCCTGTTCTAAAAACAGCTAAAACCAATTCAAAAACCCTACTAAAAACCCCCTACAAACCCCATTAAAAAACTATGCCAGGCCGGCCACACGAAATAAATATGTTAAATAAATATGTTAATAAATAACCAACACTACTCCCAGCAACACTGACATAGCAAGCCACCAGTAAATAAAAATAAGAGAAAACTGCACTCCCTCTTAGTCCTGAGGATGTTACCTAGTTTGGTAATAAAACATCTGGGGAAAAAAATCCACTAAATTCAGTGAACATTAAGGACTGACCCCACAGTTACTATATAAGAACCCTTTAGGAAGTGAATAGGAAAGCAAACAGTAATTTGTTACATCAAGTTCAGCAGCAAAATCCTAACAGCAACAACAAAAAAGGCATTAAAGACTTCATCCAATCGGGAGTTCTACTGAACAAGAGCAGGCCAAAAGGACAGAATTGAAACTTCAATTCTGGTAAAAACTTAAGGAATTCCCATGGATGTCATAACGAATAAGAGGGTTTTTTTAATGGGGAAACAATAAGCAAAACAAAGTGGTGGTGATAAGTCCAAAGTGGTGGTGATAAGTTATCACTGGATAAGTCCAAAAAGAGGATAGGCAAGCAAGGGCGGTATAAAAGTTTAAATAATAATAATAATAACTGTTAAAGGAGGATTCTGCCCTCAGCAGTAGTAGGATTCAATGATACCTTTCAGGTCTATGACATCAGGAAATACCAATCGTTATGAATAATTGGATTGTGATTTAGAGCTGCTGATAAAAGTTATTAAGTCATTTTGGAATTTATTAACAAATATGACAACTTTTTATTAATGTAAGCAACAAAATAGTGCCCCAAAAAGTGTATTCTTAACCATTCATGTGTAGAATATGATGATGCATTTCCTTCATTCTCACCTAATCCCAACAGTAATCCTAAACTGCTGAAAATCTTGCTGAAAATATTACACAGAGGGAGCAGTTAAAAATTTCTTGACCTCCTCAAGACTTTCCCAAATAGAACTCCTTGGAAACCAGAATAGCAAAGAAAAGAATCCTTTCTCATATGTGATTTCAAACTTGTCTTTTTTTTTTAAAAAAAAAGAAAAGTGTTCCTTAGGTACCCCAAAAAATATAGAAAACTGCAAAACTGTAAGTGGATTCTTTTCTTTCTAGCCTGTGAAATGGATCAGGGTGTCACTGCATAGCGTTAATATATTCATGTTGGCAAGGATTCCAGTCTCTTTATCTCTATCATGGTCTCCAGTCTCACTTTTTCTTCCAGCTCCTGCTGGCCTCTGTCTCCTGATGAGCTTTCCTTTTTCTTATCTCAAATGTTAGAAGTGAGATAAATTGCATGCTTGAAATAAGCAATTGCCACTGCCCAACAGAAAGAAGCAAAAAAAATCTCACAAATGCCTCTTTCTCTCCTCAGGCGATCATCTTACCTGAATGATTGAAGCCCCACCCCATTTAATCTGCACCTTGGATGAAAAATATGTTTTTAAAGGGTGGAACTTTAACCATGAGGGACAGATGCCATCTTAACATTTATCACACAGGCCAATGTAGGTATGATTTTATGTTGTAGTGTGTTGCTTGAATCTCTTTATGCAGAGTCATTCATGTAAGATGGACACACTAAAAAAAGAAATCTTCTTTACTAAAGGCGTATGTCATTAGGTTACGGTTAGGAATGTAGGGAGGAAAATAAAGAAATAAATCTGAGGGGAGATTATAGACAGCTTTATTTGCAACTGTAGGATTACAAAATTCACTCACATTACTATAATAAAGAGTATGTGTGTGTGTGGTCCTTACTTATCAACCACTCATTCAGCAATCATTTGATGTTATGATGATGCTGAACAAGGAGACAGCTGCTCAAAGTTGCAGTCATCACAGCATCATAGCACATGTGATCATGATTCAGGCACTTGGCAACTGGCATGCATTTATGATGGTCCCCTTCTCATGTGATTCCAATTTGTGACCTTCACAGTCAGTTTATGACAAGCAAAGTCAATGGAGAGGCCAGCAAGAAGCCACAAATCACAATAACACTTTGCACTTAACGACATACAGTAATTCCCTTAACAACCAATGCTGACAACTGATGAACTGCCATTGTCATTGATCATGATTTTTCACTTTATGACCAGGTTGCATAACTATGAAGCTGCCAGTCCCAATTACAGTTGGTAAGCAAGAACTACCTGTAGAGTTGGTAAGCAATTACAGTTGGTAAACTGTCAAACTCACGACCTGTGGCCAGGATGCGTCATGCGCTGGCCACACCCACACCCAGTTTAGCGAAGGGGGAGAAAGACCCGATACATCATGTGATGCCACCGTGACGATGTGAGTTTGACACCCCTGCTGTCAAAAGGATATATAGTGTAATGCAGTATAGAAGTCAAGGCCTTTTATTAGCAGGACCAATTACATCATGATTATATAGCTTAAATAAGTATCCAAAGGAAGTAAGGGCACATGGGTTTTTAAGGTAACTTTTAATTTAAAAGCCACAGACCTCACACTGAAGAAGCTAAGTGAAGCCAATTTGCCATAACAGAATAATGCCATTTTTCTCCCATTCTTCCCTAGGGCAAAATAAAATGTGAAACAGATTTCTACATCCCTAATTTTGAAACATAATTTCTCACTTCTCTGGTGTCATTTTGGAAATTTCCAACAACACAGCTTTTATGGGGGCGGGCTGCATTCAGAGGCGCAACTGCTATTCAAGCAGAGTGTTTTCATTTATTTAAAAGGCAGGCTCAGCCAAGAATCTATCAATACTTATCATTAAAGTGAATAATGCATTTTAAAACTATATTGTGCTCAAATGTTTTCATTAACATTTTCTAATTTAAAAATAAAAAATATTTTCCACATAATTCCTGACTTTTCATGAGGTAGAGGGAGCCATTTCCCTCACCCCCCAAAAAATCCTTACTCAGTCTTCTACCAAAGAATGCAGACACACTACAGGCAGTCCTCATTTAGGGTCTGCCTTATTTAATGACTGTTTGTAGTAATGGCATTGATGAGAAAGTAACTTTAAAACTAATCTTTGGATTTATAACCTTTGCAGGTCTATAAAGCAAAAAAAAAACTGAAATAAGATCACAAACAGAATTGCAATTTCACTTAGTGATCATTCACTTAACAACCGAATTGCCAATCTCAATTATAGGAGATAAATGTTTCTCTGGTCTTCTACAACAATTCCTCTTTATACATTAATATGATGCAATCACTGTAATTTGACAAAAAAGTTTTTTTACCAAACGTTTTCAAAACAAAACAAGTTATTTTGTTCTTAGGTCAATGTCATTTCTTGATTTTACCCAAATACCTATGAACACCATTATGTGTATTATTTAATTTTGTAAATTATTTTCTTTCCCACTCTATATCTCTTCTAAAACACACCATCTTTATACATTAAGTTCTTCAAAATAAAACATGTTCTTTTGTTCTTAGGTCAATGTCATTTCTTGATTTTGCCAAGCCAGATGTACAAATCCTCTTGTACACAATAATGCATATTATCTGACTTGACTTCCGGTTTCCGTAGGCGGCGGTCGCTCGGGATTTTTCTCTTTCCCGGCGGCCGTTTCCCGACCCCCT
>JANHFK010005133.1:11597-22846 GCA_036250565.1 Sibynophis collaris | reverse complement strand
TCTAAAAATTTTCCCTACCAGTTCTATGGGCCTGGCTTGGTAGTGGTGGTGAGTCAGCATGGCGTACTCGATGTCACTCACAGCCACGCCTACTCAGTCACATGACCCCCCCCACCAAGCTACGCCCACAGAATCTGGTAGGGAAAAATGTTAGATTTCTATTCTGCCTCTTTTCCCCTGCTGCGAGATGCCTGAAGCCACAGCCTCTTTTTTTCAGTGTGCCTGGAGGTGCTTCTTGTGACGAAAGATGCAGTGGCTGAAGGCTTCTTGTAGTGAAAGTTACCAGAGTGAGTCGCTCCCCTTCTTAAATGCGCTGCCGCTATCACTGACCTGTTCCATGCACTGGTCATGCATGCGCATGCCATTGCCTGTTGCTGCTGCTGAATGACAAATGAATAAACAATGTGCACATGCGCAGCTAATGCATGGAACAGGGCGGTGATGGCGGCGGTGTGTTTAAGAAGGGGAATGGCTCACTCTGGTAACTTTTGCTACAAGAAGTCTTTAGTCGCTGCATCTTTTGGCACAAGAGGCTGCATGGCGAAGGGAACTTATATAGGGCGGGGATGGGTGAGTGGGTCTAGCAGCCAGAAGCGCTGAGTGACCGGAAGCGGTGAGCGAGCTGGAAGAGGTGAGCGGGTGGGCGAATGAACTGAAAGAGGTGAGTGGGCGGGCGAGTGGGCAGGCAAGCGGGTGAGCAGCTGGACATGGGTGGGGCCACCAGGGATGATTGCTACCAGTTCGGCAAACCAATGCCAATCATCCCTAACAGTTCGCCCAAACCGGTCCAAACTGGTAGGATTTCACCCCTGTATCTATCTATCATCTATCTAACTCACCTAACTATTTGCTCTTATGTCAAGCTATTGCCATATCTGGTTATGAACTATCTTCACCAGGTTGGACCAGAGTCACCTATATGGTCTTTGTTCTGAAAGGTGAGGGTCAGAGTGGGTGAAATAGTGATGCAAAGTGAGTCTGGCCATTTGATGCAAAAGTCTTCTTCCCTTTTGTTCCAGTATCTGTATGTAAATTCTGCTGAATAAATAAAGGCAATTGAAAATAACTTATCAAACAGGCAGAGGACCAAATGTTGTTTTGCTTCATGTAAAAATTAGTTTATTAGGCATAGAGAAAATACAATTTCCATGGTTACAAATGGCTTGTTAATCTTCTAAATTATTTAATCTTTTTAAACAATGTCACTGCTAAAATTGTCTACTAAAAAGCTGCAGCTGCTATCATATGTTTTTACTAATGTGTCTTCCATAAGCACTAATTTTCTTGTTACACCTTTGTGGGCAATTATGGAGTTGTCTAAGAGATTTTTCTAAATAACCTGGTGTTTAAAAATAGAACAAGGTATACATTTAGCTTTGATTAAATTTTTATGAGAATTTCCAGCAGCTGCATATTTGCTTTTATTTCCTTTATTAATTAAAGAAGACAATTTTGTGTTTGTAACAAACGTCTGAAGCTGTGAATGAACAATCAAGTAACTCTTCGCCAAGCCGATATACAAGGAATTTAGGAAACCCTGACTTCATTATTTCAATGGAAGTAAAACTGTTCTATACTGTAGGGTTGGTTTTTTTATAGCCTCTATTGAACTGAATGGACATACCCTGTGGATTAGGAGAATTCTGAGAAATACTGCAGGCGCTTTCTCTGTCAATGAAAGACATATTTATTATGTAACTTCCTGAAACCAAACAGAAATGATTAGACATTATCATAGGAACGCAGGAGGGGAGTTATTCACTGGGCAATTCCCGTGTAGAGAATGATCTGATAATTTACAGGTAGTTGCTTTGATATCAAAGTATCCATCAGAATTACTGATAGGCTGTGACAACACTCTTAGTAAATATAATCTGATAGCAGAAACTGAGATAAATAGAGGCCTGGTTTGTAAGTTCTTATAAATTGTCAAACTAGATATTTTCCCTGCAGTAAGTGATTTGCTCAGGAAAGATCTATTATCCAGCGATAAGAAAGCATAACAAAAAACCTCTTCCTTTTCTTCCATAGTTCTATAAAGCTGCTTTCGTAAAATAAATTAATGAACTAATTTTCACTGCAAATAACATCTCATTTTACTACATTGTCCTTCGTGATAGCTTTGCTGACTGGACTGCTTAAGGGAGACCGCTAAAGGTTTTAAAAATAGGGGAAATAATGGCGACTATCCTGGAGCCTAAAACCCAAAGGGAATGAGGTGTTGTGCTGGAATATGTGAGGCAACACCTAAAAAGAGATGGCTAGTGATCTGACAGACAAAGCAATTAGATCTGCTTCCTGCTTTCCTTACTATGACAAATCCATGAATAACAACAGCCCCCCTCCAAATAAAATCAGAATAAAATCTATTTTAATAAAATAACTTGATTAAAACTTTAAAAAAAATACAATGTCATGATTTGATTGATTAAGTGTCATCAAGTCATTTTGATGGCACAGAATGACTTAATGGAAAGCAGCCACATATTTTCTCCATGACAATCTGTCACTTTCAACAAGGTCCCAACCCCTGATCCGTAGCCTGGTATCAGGTTGCAGCCCATTCAGAACTGTGTTGTGGAAGTGGTGGGTGAATGTGTGTGTGAAGCTGTGTTTGTGAAAGCAGCATGTGTGCATGCAGGCACATAACCATCCCCTCTCCCTCCCTGCTGCCTCTACTGGTTTGCTGATCCAGAAAGATTGAGGAACACTGCCTTACAACATTGCACCCACTATAACTGTCCATCTTACTGCTGGTTGTTTTCTTCTTCTCTTTCCCTCTACCTTCCCCAGCATTAGAGCCTTTTCTGGAGAGCTAGTTGTTGCATTATGTGTATGAAGTTGGATAATTTGAGCTCATGATGTGTAGCCTCCTTGTACCTGAAACGTTATTTAGGACTAGCATACATGCCAGTAAATGAAATCAGGCCATATCAAATAGGTCCTGTGAAATCCCAAGGGCAAACTCTGTGCTATATATTCAAAAACTGGAAATTACCGTAAGGACTGTGATTTTCAAATCTTAGGAAACTAGTCTGTCTTGAATCAGACCGGAAAGTCTCCAAACGTGGCATCTTGAAGACTTGTGGACTTCAGCTCCCAGAATTCCTCAGCCAGGTGGCTTGGCTAGGGAATTTTGGGGCTGAAGTCCACAAGTCTTAAAGTTGCCAAGTTTGGAGAACTCTGAATCAGACCAAGAGACTTTTTATTGCTTCCAGGATTGTCCTCCCAGAATTGTTGATTACAATGCCCAGTATCCTTCTATGGAAACTGGAGGTATGTCAACCTTCTGAGGCTGACTGTGAGAAGATTGGAGCTATATTTTGTTGAGAGAGGCCATTGTAACAGAATCTTGCTGACCTGACTAAATTTTCCCTGCCCTCTCCCTTATACCCCAGAGAGCCAGAGAGGAGTCTGCCTGAATCTCTTCCTAATACTCTCTTTTCCTGAGCTGAAAGCCTCCTTTTGTGCATTTTGTTTTTGTAATAGTTTTGGAATCATTTCTCCAAGGCTATCTCCATGGGTTCCTACAGAAAAGCACAAGGAGGTTAAACTGCATCGGCAAAGTCTCTCCAGGTTCCCAGCTAGCATCTTTCCTAGCTTACTGGAGTGTTGAAACTTTTCCCACACGGAAATGTGCTCTAGTGCTGAGTTACAATCCTACTCTTCAGAGTGGAGGATCAGCAAGAGAATTGAATGCCAAATCCTTAATTTTAATATATATATACATTAGACACTGCTCTCTTCTTTTCTATAAACAATCGCCTAGTGATGGAAGGAAATGTCTTTTAAGCTTGTCTAGCAAAATAAATATTGTCTAGTAATAAATATTCAGCTGGTGCCTTCCAAATCTGTAAAATATTAAACTTTCGTCTTTTGTGAGCTCTTTTTCCTAAAGTCTGCTTGTCATTCCTGTTAGAGACTTTGAACTGATGCAGAACAGACAAGAAAAGAATGGAGGGATTTAAAATTGGGATGAAAGAACTTTTCACACCCACCAGTTAATCGGTCTTCTAGCACAGGCAGTGTGCATCCTTATTTAAAACTTTGTAGTATTAATTTTTCTCCAGGCTAATTTTCTAACATGTCAACTTAAGGTTTTTTTTTTTTGCTTTTTACTCTTTTATGGAAATCTTCTCCTATTACATCCCATTCCTTTACTTGAGGGTTTCCTTCGCAACTAGTTCTTAATGTACAAGATGGGAGACAACAGAAAGAGCTTTCATGTTACTTTCTTTCACAGAAAATGCAATACTATTCAGAAACATAAATGGGCACGTTCAGCACTGAATGGCAAGTTTCCACGTACATCCATTTGTGAATCAGTCCTCAGAGGCCTTCAGATATTGCATACCAGAAATGGTCTTTGAAGATAAGCAGATATGCACATAATTGTGTCCTGAATATGAGAATACTGGGAGCCCAAGAGGCATCGCACTAGACTTTTCCATGAAAAAATTCATTTCAAGTACGGCTAAGATGAATAACTCAAGTCTTTTAGAGGCAGACTATGAATTGTCATTGTTATGACCTTTCAATTCAACTGTGAATCAGATTACAATGAGAGGACCAGAGTTTTCCCACATTGGCATGTAGAATGTTAGTACAGTCATAACTCTAAGCCTAACATTTGTGCATGCTATGATCCCACAACTATGCTCTGGGGCTTTCAGGGAAGAAAGTCACTGTTCTCTCATAAAGGCACCATGTATTCCAAAGAGCTCACTTCAGAATCATGGATCCTAGTATCTCAGGCTAAGATGTGGGTCAGTCAGGGTGACTGTAGAATACTGAAAATGGATAACAGAAAGAAAGCAAAACAGACACAACTAGTTCACGGCTGCATGGTCAACTTAAACAATCCTACTAAAAGTTATTTAAAAGAAACAGGCACATACATAGAGTAACGCAGAAGAATGTAAGTTGTTTTCATTAACAATGAGAGTTTCTGAGAAATTACTGAGATTTTGACACTAGGCTAGTTCTGTGAAGTAGTATATTAAAGCAATTGGTCAGTTATGCACATTAAACCAACAGGTACAGGTTGACTCATTTTGTGCTGAATCTACTAAAAGCCGAATTAGATTGTAATTGCCCTCTTTTTTTCTTTTTGGCTCACATAAGGGCAAATAAATTTTTGAAAAAGAGCAGGTTTCACCCTTCTGAATGTCACCGAAGAACACAGGACCTTTTATGATTTGTTAAACTGACAGGTTATCAGCCTCAACTGTGATGGTTCAGAACGATTTTAATCAGATGAATATACTTCATGAAAGAACTCTGAAATCGAGCTAAAATGGCTAGGTCACACTCTTATCTTTTATCAAAGTGATTTCAATTGAATCCAGGGTCCCCCCTCCCCTTTTTCCTCCTGCGCGCGAGAGAGGGAAAAAAAGGCACTTTTTCATTTTGACTGCAGTGTCATTATGGATTGAGAGAGACTACAGGTCACGTAAACTAGCAGGTCCAGCGGAAAGAGCAGCGAGAGGGGAAGATTGTTCAGTACTTTAAAAATGATAGGAAAATTTCTGGCTTCAACCAGGGATTTCATAATAGCCCTGCTTCTGTCAAAGGTCATTGTGAAGGTAATGGAGGGTAAAATAATCTCCCATTGAGGATTACCCATGTGAAGTGGCAACAGATGAAAGTAAGCATTTTAAAACCACTGAAGCACATCCACACAGCGTAATCTCAAGAATGTCCTCTCTGCAGTAGGTGAAGCAGAGTTAGATGGATGTGAATACCGTAATGGTGAAAAGGCGATAGACTGCCAACTTCTTTGACATTCGAGCAAGAACATTTTATGTTTTATCTCACCCCTTCTTCAACATGCCCTCCCGTCTATGATCCTTTGCATTTCAGAATTGCTGAGAAGTTGGCAAATATCGATTTTCTGCTAGGTCTGATTCTGAACCTTGTAGGCAGTGCATATGAGGAAGGCTACGTATTTAAAATCAGGAAGCTCTGAAGGTGCTTTTATGCGTAAAGCAGCAGTGGCTTATCACTAATAATCACAAATGGACACTCTGTTTCTTTATACTCCCAATTTAATGGTTGGAAATAATACCTGTATTTGCAAGTTTTTTTGCTGACCTGTGCCTGGCTTTCCTTTAAACGCTTAGTATACCCATATTTGTAGCTCACCACAGAAAGGGATTTACAAACTGTATAAGATATGGTTGTCCAGGAAGGTAAGCAAAGCAAGTTTCCAAAAGGTAGTTAGGTAGCCTAGTTCTACATTAAATTAATTTCATTTTTGTTTTGTTTTGTTTTGTTAAAGCTTTATTAAAGAATTATTATTTTTATCTGTTACAATTGAAGCAGATATTTTGCTAGCTGAGTAAAAAATACAAAATACACATTGGATTTTCTTCCAATGTAACAAAATGCTTGTTTTTCCTTTTAAATGGACTATAATTAGATAGATGATTGTTTTTCATTTAATGTAATTAAATCCATATATATCCATAATAAATGAAATCCATAGTGTCACACACTATGTAAAGTCTCTCTTTACACACACACACACACGCACAAAATAAAAGAATCAGCATTGGATGGGCTTTCTAGTTCCGAGTGTGATGCTGTTTATCCATCCCTGAGTCAGCAGAAATCAATACGAGCATGAAATTTGCAGCCCCATTGCTGATCTTCATTCTGCCTCTGTTGTGTCTGTTCTAAGTCACTGCCAGCTGGCACTATCCTGGTTTTGTATGTGCTGAGTTTGGAAAACAAGTAATTGGTCCATTCCTTTGGATATGTTGTCTATCACTCTGGCATGTCATCAGACAGAAGGAAAAACAAATGCCAACAAATGCTTCACGCAAGGATGGGGTGAATCTGCTGAAGGACCATATGTCAGACCTTGAAGATAGGCCAAATCAAGAAAAAGATGCTGTAATAAAATAGTTTTAAGAACAGGTTGAGAGAAGAACAGACTATTATCTTCAAGAAAAAAAGTTGAGTTAACTACATGGTATCTTTTAAATGATTCACTGCTATGGGTATTAGAGATATTTGTGTAGGTAATACTAAATCCAATAGGAGAACCTAGTTTCAAATCCTTAAGGTCCTAAACCACAAGAAACGGATATTTAGGAAATTACTTAGAGCAATGCCAAGTTGGGGGGGGGAGAGAGGAGAAGAAGGTAGGAAGCAAGCCCATGAGTCTTCCAATGGTGGAAAATAGAGCAATGGAGGTCAAAGAGAGACCTTTGTATCTACTCCTAATGTTTCTATTGATCAATAAGATAAAGGGTACAGTACAATATTTTGACACTCTGAGAGCAGCATCTTCCAGAAAATACCACGGGGCGGTGGGAAAGGCATAACACCACTGCTGAAAAGAAATAGGTGGGTCTCTAAGAAGGCAGGGGAATTGGGAAGAGAGAAGGCCTCAAGGACCAGGCCTGGAAGTGACTCAAACCTGGAAGATAATGGGCAAATTAGAAAAGGAAAGTAGAATCCAGAAAAGAAGGATGCCAGTAATCTCATTCCACTATTAGTTTAGCCTCAGCTGAGCAGGATGATTTCTGTTTGAAATCGTGGGTATTTGTGAGAAGGTTGGAGTAGCAACACAGGCTTCATGGCATTATCACACATGAGGCACATTATACAATTATTTGCTACTGATGCATGCAGTGTTACTGTGGCTAGTACCAAACACCTACACATATAATTCAAACAACTCATAGAGGGTGTGTGGATTGCATTCAACGACAATCAGAAGTATATTTTTGTGGGAGTGCTTAGGTCCTGAAATTGAATATTTTTTTAAAAGAGGAAGGATTAAAGTGAAGGTATGAAGTGATGCTACGCAAAGCAAAACTTCCAGCTTGACAAGCTGATAAGAGTCAACAAAACGTCTTTCTACGATGAACTACAGACCAAGATCTCCTTCAGTTACAAATGCCCAATATATCCATATTGATTTCCTGTTGCCAGATTGTAACTGAAGGCAGAATCTGACCCAACATCTTTGTTCTCAGATTGAAAATGTAATTACTTTCACGGTACTTTATTTATATCTTCTTTTATTGCTTTTTTAAAATGTTTGTCAGTTTCCTACTCATTATATACATACACGTATACATAGGGACTCCTTCCCTTTCGCCCTTCAAAACATCACCCTCTTTTTCGAGATGGTTGTTTCATATTATTCTTGTTCACTGCACTTTTTTAAAAAAAATGTTATTATTTATCTGTCAAGATGATACTATTCCATGTCCTTTATTTTCAAACTGCATACAAGGAAGTTTAACTTCATTTTACTTAGGGCATCAGCTTCACCATTAAAACATTTGTTATTTTTCAGAATGAAGACCTTGACATCAATTCTTCTGCAGGCAATGTTCATTTGCCGGTGCATTAAAGTGAAATCTCTTCTATAGTTTCAGAAATAATATCAGTGTAATATGCCAGTACTTCTAAACAGATATTTTAATGAAAGCTAATGATATCTTCCTGAAAGGAGTGGGGAAATGGGAGTATGTTTCTAAGAATGCGTACAGAACAATAGATAGCATTCTACCAGGGTTGAGAGCAAATTCGTGCCTATGGCAAAGGTCAATTGGCTAGTCCATCAACTACTTCTCAGAATTATTAGATCTTTGACAAAAAAAATGGGTCTTTTAGGTAATAAATATTCTTGCCATTTGGACAGGAACAGTGTTACCAGCCTTTATGATCTCTTTAAATTTTGATCTAAGACGCACGTCGGATTTACTTTTTTCCTCTTTTTAGTCAGCAAGCTCTTCCTTTGATTCCAGGTGATATTACTTTCCCCCCCATTACTTTCTTTCAAGGAGTGTCCATCCTTGACAACTTTAAGACTGGACTTCAAGTGCCAGAATTCTCCAGAATTTCCCAGCATGGCATGGGTATGGCTTAAGTCTAGGGAACTCAATTTGGGATAATATACTTTAGTCTTAGGATCTAGCTGAAGAATTGCAATTAAAATGGGTGACCTATAACAACCATAGCCAAACAGATCATGCAGATCCAATAACACTACTTCCAGGAATCCAGTTGCCTGAAAAATAATGAAGCCACCTGAATAGAATCAGGACAGGCCATGACAGGACAAAGATAAAGCTCTTTAAGTGGGGAATGGTAATACATATAGTTTGAAAATATTTCCTCGGGAAATTTCAAGGCACCTGAGATGATCTAGCACAGCTACACCAGAAGCAGTTAGATGGTTAGCTTCCTTAGGTATTGAATTATAACATCAATCCTATTCTGACTATATGGTGCTATATTATGAGGGTGTTATGATGGTGTTACCTTAATTTAATATTTCATCTTATATATTGTATTGTCCATATTTAATTAGATGATAGATGGATAGATAGTTAGATAGATAGCTTTATTTAAACTTATAGTTTTGACTGTATCTATGTGATTTATTGCTCTTGTATCAGTGATTGCATGACCTCTGTAGATGCCATATCCTAAATAATAAATAAAATCTGTACCTGCTGAAGTGGGTCTTCAGCACTTTCCAACTCAGGATTTCTTAAAAGGCTTTGACTTGGATTCTCCTGGCGACAGCAGACTTTCAACATCTGATATTGTCTAGATCTATATTGGTTTGTCAGCCATTATGAACTCCATCTCTTATCCTTTCTGCTTCCCAGAGTTCTTTTTATTTTACGTCTCCTTCTGTCCCCTCCATTTTGCCAATTCATCAATAGCTTCCATTTCCTATGAACAAGTATTGCCTAAGGGGAAAATTATGGGAATCTACCTTATTTCTCTTAAGCTTAGCTCCTATTTATTGGCTAGAAAGACTAGCATGTCTGACTGGGTGGTATATACAGGGCAAGTGCTTGAGAGCCAATAGCAACAGCAGATGGTGACTGAAGGGGTATGCCCATGCCTTTATATCAATATTACCCATGCATTTGTTTTTCTCCTCCTGCCACTCAAAACCAGGTAAAGGAAGACAAAGGGCTTTAAAATAATGTGCACTGGGTATACAAATCATGCCTGGAAAGAGATTTTTCCTGGTAGTGTGTCCTTGAAGCAAGGATGGTATAATTTTTGAGCACATCTATGTACTTTCTTGCTAGCTGCAATAGCTTTTCCTGATTCTGTAATAGGGAAGAATGAATTGACTCATCTTGTTGTCTTTCAGTTTTTCCATTTTTTGGTTCATTCTACTTCCACAACACTTGGAGAAATTTCTTTTAAAAACTCTTTGTATGAATACACACACATGGCTACTTATCCACCCACCACTCAAACACTAAATTTTGATTGTGTGCCATTGAGTTGATGCTAATTCTTAGCACCCACATAGATTTTCTGTAGGAGGATTTGTTCTTAACCTGGAACTTTAGGCTTTTCAATACTACATTCATTGCAGCTGTATTTGAGTCTGTTCACCTTACCAATGAATGTCTTCGATTTCTCATTTGTTATACCTTTTCCATCATTATAGTGTTCTTTAGATAGCTGAAGTTTCACATATCTCTGAATTAGGATAATCTGAGTCTTGTCATCTGTGTCTTGAGAGAGAATTCTGAATTAATTTTGGTTTCTTGGTCATTCAGTCTAACTAGTTTTTCCTCCGTGATATTTCCAACTATTTGCACAAATGGAGCTTTGCACTTGAGTGTGAGTAGCTGCCACTTACACAAGTGGAGCTGCGCATGCTTGCCTGCAACTTGTTTCTAACTGTTTTGAATGGGCTACAGCCCTGATATTATTTGATCATTAATTACACTATTGCCAAGCAGTGCTCTTGCTGTACCTTTCCTAACCAAGAAAGCATCAGCTCTCCTTTGTTTTCATCTCATGAGCAATAAATAATGTGATAACTTGAAAGTGTCCAGGCCTGATCCACATAATTTTGCTGATGCCTAAAATGTCAATGTGCAGCCAATTCATTTCATTGTATTGTGCTGTACCATGTTCAATATTCCCATTGTAATTCTCTTTTTGCACCCTCCAGATTATCTTTTCTTACATGGCAACATCATGAACTAAACATCTCAAGGACTAGAATAGCCATGTCATGAATACCATTAGTATTCTGAAAGATCATCAAATTTTCCACAGCACTATGACCAAAGGTGGTATTCAGCAGGTTCTGACCAGTTCTGGAGAATCGGTAGCAGAAATTTTGAGTAGTTCAGAGAACCAGTAAATACCACCTCTGATAGGCCACCCCCATCTATTCTCTGCCTCCCGAGTCCCAGCTGATTGGGAGGAAATGGGGATTTTGCAGTAACCTTCTCCTGGAG
>JANHFK010005132.1:49355-63647 GCA_036250565.1 Sibynophis collaris | reverse complement strand
TCTGCTGAACTGCAGCTAGCAGTCAGCTGAAGTAGCCTGCAGTACTGCACTCTAACCACTGCGCCACCTCGGCTCTGATGAGAAAATGTTCTGGGATTTATGGACACAGAGAGACCACAAAGCACAATCCAAGACCATGGACACCCCTTAATTCAGGCACTGGTGAGGGCCTCAGTTAAGCCATGGATCAGATCCCAGCTCAGGATCAAGCTCTCTCTGAAACCCAACAGGATCCATTAAACAGTATTGGTTACTATTAGTCTAAAACACACATCAATAATTTTCCCCTCCTCTTTTTACCTCTGGAATCTCATCCATCCTTGTTAGCAAAGTAATTTTAATTTCTCTTTCCCCAGGTTTAAACTCCAGGACTCCTGTATTTCCATAGAACTCATTGCTGTCTCTTGGCTCTATAGTGTAGAGTAGAAATTGCTCCATAAGTGCTCCTCTGGAACGAACAATCTGGAGTTCGACAGATTCTCCTTCCTGTAAAATAAAATTTTAAAAAATGGAATGCAAAATATCAGTATTGATATAGGATATAGGCTCTCTTCAAATTCAAATATGAATATTTACCTTTATCCTATAGGGACCTCTGGAAGATGAAGCAAACTCAAACACTCCTCCAGGGTCATCATTTTCTGGAATGATCAATTTGCGACTAGTATATCCAGATTTCAGGATTTGATTTTCCACATTAACACTGAAGAAAAAAATTGAACACATCTGGAATATGCAGATTGTTTGCAATTAAATGGACTAAAACCTATGGTAAAGTGCAAATATAGTGACCATATATTCTTAGAAAAAAATAAAGGACAAACCTGAAAAATCCAAAAGAGATTCATAAGAAATTTAGGAATATATATATATATTCATAGCATAATGCTTTACAAAGGAAAATTCAAGAGCAAAACCAAAAACTGTATTCTAATAAAAAAAAATCTAAAATCAAATAGTATGTGTAAATTTGGTTTTAAAAATTAAGTTCATGAATGTGAAAGACTGTGCATTAAATGGTACCTTTTGTATAGTACAAATTAAATGACCAAAATAAAGGACAAAAGTGAGTTTTTGAAAAATAAATAAAACTAAAGAAGAACTTTCTAAAGTGAAGGATTATCCTTTATTATATGGCCACTGTAATTATTAAAGCATTGGCGGTTCTGTACTTCACCACCTCCAACAGATTTTTGCCCTTTCCCGTCCCCTTCAAAAACGGCTCGTCCTGAACTTGATTCATTCAGGAAGTAGATAAAACTGTTGCTCTACAAAAGGTATGCTAACATTGCCTAAGCAAAAAATAAATAAAAATCTCTTTTACACTGACAGTGTAATTTGTCAGAAAACAGTCTGGTAATACTGACAGTAGTCAAATAAAATATTTCTCAGTATTCAATATCATATATAGAATCCCCTCTGAGGATTATTTGGATTTTAGAAAACAGGTTGCACATTACATAACAAAACAAAACAGAGGACTCCATGTATATAACACACATTAAAAAACAGGTGAAGCTTTAGGGACACAATTACAGCTGCCACCTTGACTTGTTCTTAATCTGTGGACACTCCAAAGAGGGAAATGTTATTTAATCACTGACTGCTTCCAGTTCAGTAAAGCCGCCTGGCAAATAGAACCGAGTTTAATTGTTTCACTGCCAGGACTTTTGTGTACAAGTATTTAATTTAAATCTTGTTAAACATTACTTCAGGTTCCTAATTATATGCCAGATTGTATTAAAAAAATACAACCTACATGTAACAGTAGTCTGTTTTAAAAGCCTGTTGTACTAATGTGTGCAGGCTCCTTTGCTAAGTTTGCAACCTGTACACTTTTGTCTAAGGATGAGTCATACTGAATGCAGCCATTTTGCTTCTAAATAAACAGCAGTCATTGAATTGTGCTGTGCATGATTCAAATGCTGCAGTGAAAATGTATAATTTGATTAAAGGATTCTGTAAATAACTCTTTTTACATACTTGGTTCCTACAGCTCAGTGAAAAGAGATTTGGGTACAGGTTTTTCAAGCCATCTACTCTACTGGACTATCTTCAAACATCAAGCCATGCATTCAACACCCATTATTGTTGTTGTTAGAATCCCCTCTCCCCCAAAAAATGTTTTCAATCCACCAAGACATGTTACCAAGGGGCACTAAATAGCATGCTTTCCCTGAGAAGGCTTGCAAGGCAGAAAGAAAAACCAAAGGAGATTCCTGTCCAGACCAACCACTTCCGAAACAAAAAAGCTAGTTCACTGAAAACAAAGGCACAGCTTGCGGCACTTACCCAAAGTACACGACAAACCTTTCTGTCTCTACCCTGTCAATGCGGAGAGAAAGAAATGGGGGACAGAAATAAAACCACTGTTGGCCAAGTTCTTTGTATGAGAGTTCTTTAGATGGTGGAAATCAAATGAAAGATTATAATACAGCACTTTTCAGAGGCCTACTGTTTATTTATGGGAATCCTTGTTCCAGCAATGCTAGCAAGAGGTTCAGGAATTTGCACTTGTAATTCAGATGACCCTGTGACCAATTGGGATGTCAAGGACTCAAGCCCTTCATTACAGCATTGCTCAAAGAGTTAGTTGCTGGCTGCCCTAGTACAGTGTTCAGGCATAGAAGCCCAGCAGTTGAGTCCATTTTTATTCAGGACTACTTGTAAGTACTCAGTGCTTTGGATCAGACTAAAAAAGTCTGTTTTGTGCGTAAGTGTATTGCCTCCAGCACCTGTCAATCTACTAAACAGTCCTACTGATTGTGTAAGATAATGAAGGACAGAGGCTGCTTTTGTCTAACCGCTGTACTGATGGGTGTATGTGGGTGTGATAATTAATAATAAGAATGATACAAATGAGAAAAACATTTTCCAAGCTTATAAGAATTCATCTAAAAACAAAAAGTTAGAACTGAACAAAGAATGATTTTTTCCCTAAAAAAAATCTGAAATTAAATAACACTTTTAATGCTACCGCTAATATTGTAAGACAACAGTTCCTTTGATTAATTATAAATTGCTGTCTCTATTTCTGTGATTTGTTATATCTGTACATATAGGAGGTTAGAATTCTTTTTTAGAAATGTGAGCTCCTCAGAACCTTTAGAAATACAACAATTGAGAAAACACAGAAAATTAAGAAGTCATCTGGGAGGGAGAGAAATATAGAATGTATCATCTGTGTAGATGACATAATCATTACACATTCACAGTACAGAAGCAAGAACCTAAAGATAAATGAGACAACTGCATACAACAAATATAGTCTTGGAGTTCTAGATTCTAGGTAAAAGCAAAGCAATATATACATTGACATCTTACTTAGCTCTTATGAAATTAACTTATGCTATACGATATCAAGCTAAAAGCTATACTAAACTTGAGCTAAAAGCTTAATGACATGTATCTTTAGTTAACAGTGTCTATCAATTTCATTTCTGCTATAACTTTAGTAACCCAATAATTATCTTTATTCTGATGATATTAGACTGCAGCACAGTCTGTTTTTCAGTTTTATAACATATAATTAAATGATTATCAAGATTATCCCGGAATCAGGCATGACTGAGAAGAAAATCTGACTGAAACTTTGCTTTGTTACCATTTCATCTAAATAAGTTCAAATCAGATGATGGACAGTTTATAAACAAATTAGACATAAAGTAACAGAAAAGAGCAACAATCTTTATTTCAGTCAAAGACCAGCATAAAATTACCAAGTTATAAGTAAAACTGTATGTTTCTACACGGTTAGCTAAATGATAAAATATAGTTCCTAAAGTATAATAAAATAATTAGGTAATATTAAGTTAATGTATATATCTATAAATTATTCAACTATATAGGTTGTGTTTAAGTGTAAAGTAAAAGAAAGATTAATCAGATAAAATGCTTAAATTTACTATGCAGAAATCTAAAAACAGCAAGGATGCTGTGTGAGCAAATGTGAGAAAAATTCTTAAGTGAGAAAAATCAGCTACTGTAGGAATCAAACCATATTTTTATATCAGGATCATCTTTTAAACTCAAAATATCTTCACCAGCCCTTACTTGATTACAAAATCTTGCCATGTTTTTCAGCCTTTGGTGTTAAGAGCATCTGCACAGTGTTTTGATAAGTGTCCTTGTCTCTCTTTATTTCTATCCCTGCTTGCTTCAGTTCTCAGATTTTCTGAAAAATGAATCCCATTGTGTTTTCTGGACTGAATGCAAGGTTAGTATGCCTAAAATTACAGTTTAAATACGTGCCATCTATTACATTATGGTTAAGTCTTATATAAGTCTTTTATATTACTGCATCAGGAGAAAGCATGATGTTAATTTGTTTTTTTAAAAATATCAAAGAGTACCTGTCTAATGATAATGTTAATGTCTCATTCATTTCAGGTATGTCATCAGCTTGAATAGTAATGTTGATTGCTGTGTCACTTTGTCCAGATAAAAACAGAACTGAACCAGAAAAAGGCCATATGTCATCAACAGTTACAGCTTTTGAATTGAGGCCTGTAGGTGTTAGGCTCCAGAATACAGTGGCTTGTCCATCTGTCCCATCTCGATGCAAAGGAATAGAGCTCTAGAATAAATACCAAACTTGTATGCATACCTTGGATGTGTGCAAAATTTGATTTTCCAAGTTGTAAGCAATTTAAAATTTTACAACATAGTTCTGAAATTGAGGACGTACTGTATATACATATTTGTCCACTGTTCGTTTGTTTGTTTATTTACCCTGCAACTTTTTGCGCATAATAAAAAATAAAAATCATTGATAAATAGCTCTTTAAACACTGTTAGCTCAATCATCACCATGAAATTATAAGACAAAAAAAAGTTGTGGTGCTTAATTTTAGCTGAAGTGAGAAAGTACAATTTTTATTGTATCTATAAAACTCACAATTTTAAACACTTGCAAGGTTTTTCATAATCAAGAATAAATGAATTCTAAACTTCAGTTTAAAACTATGATTCAGACTTGCTAAAATAATCATTCCTTTCAGGACTATGATTACATTAGAAATATTTCACATACGTGTTACAAAACTTTCCTGCATTAAGGTATATGCTATTTTTTCTAAACACTGTGCTTAATTTATAAGAGCAAGGCATAGAAAGATGAACTTACTACTGCAAAAAGAGAATCCTCTGGCTCAGGTAAAATTATTGGAAGGTTGCTGATAAAGCCAATTTCTCCATTTGCTATATCAGGCGTAATTCTTAAAGATACATTTTTGATTTCACCTAATCGAGGACTTATAGAAGGAATTTGAGGAATAATATTCAGTAATTCAACTTTTTCCAGCTGAAATAAGAAAAAGATTTTAAATTTTTCTGTTATTAATAGACATGCAATAGAACATATTTTAGCTGTTTTTTATTATACTGGAGATTTATTTTTTGCTATATGAATATTCCATACATTTAAAAAAATTGTAATCCCAAAATGAAAAAAAGTCAAGCCCTTATCTTAATTATAACAAATATGTAAATAACGTTCTCAGAATTAAAGATTTTTTTACAGCACGATCACTATGTTTGTACAAGCAGCACAAATTAATATTGAATTAGCTATGCTGACAAAGAAACAGAGAAATAGGAAGGCATCTAAAAATTATCTATGAATAGCAGGCAAAAAAAATTGGTTTAAAAAAATTAAGCAGTGTCAAAATTAGATAGCATTGGGATGAAGGGACCAGTGGGAAAAATAGGAGGAGGAGGGTTTGCTGCTTTGCATTATTTGTAGAAATAATAAATGCAAGATACAAATAAATGAATAAATAACAAACTAAAGCATAGAATAATAGACAAAAGGAGTTAAAAATAGTGGAGCCATCTCACTAGTTCACCTGTCCCATGGAGTTCCCAGCCTGCTGGCGTAACCAGTTCTTGAGGGATCTCTGAAAGCTCAACAATGAAGAGACCAACCTCATCTCAGGGAGGACAAAATTCCATAGTGCTGGCACCACAGTAGAAAAGGCTTGTTGCCACCAAATATAGCTCCCTAGGCAACAGAACCCATAACAAGTGCTCCCTGCTGGTTCCCTCAAATAACTCAATCATATACTATGAAGGCCTTTAATGGTCAACTACCAGCACCTTGAATTCAACCTGGAAACAAACTAGTAACTGGGCATGAGTGACCATGATGTAGGAAAGGATGCAATTGGTGCACAATATGAAGTTGTACAAAGGCCCTCCTAGTCCCAACTGCCATCTGTTCTTCAATAGCAATAGCACTTAGAGACTTATATACCACTTCTCAGTGCTTTCCAGCCCTCTCTAAACCATTTACAGAGTTAGTATATTGCCCCCAATAATCTGGGCCCTCATTTTACCAACCTTGGCAGGATGAAAAGTTGAGTCAACCTTGAGACAGTCAAGCAGGAATTGTGAGTGCAGGATGACCCCCAAATTGCACATAGGATCTGATTGGGGCAGTGCAACTAATCCAATACCAAAGATGGTTTAGTCCCAGAACCAAAGGGGCTCAAAATCCAAAATCACTGAATCTTGACAGGGTTCAGTTAAAGCCTATAGTTCCCCATCCAGATCCTCACAGCCTCCAGAAACTGGGATAGGATGTCCACAGCATCACTTAATTTGCCAGGGCAGGGATGTACAATTGAATATTATCAGTATACTAATACAACACACCTTATTCTCCTGGCAAGATATCTTGCTACTTGTTGGCAATAAGTCTCTTGAGGGCTAGGCAATTTTAACTCATATCAATAGCTTAGGGTTTTTGCAGAATAGACAGACAAATGCAGAAAACATGTATTTAAAGAGAGGGTGGAGAGGACCATTTTACAATTTATTTTTCTTTCTCTTTTCCTCTTTAGCCTATGAGGATGTTGACTGGAAGGTAATTTTTACACTACTCCTAAGTGAGAGGAAACATTGATCAGTTATGGTGCTGCTTGTTCTCAGCCTTCCAAAATTTTCAGTAGTAAAGACAATTCTATGGCTGGCTTCCATACATTTTGAGAAGACCGAGAAATAGAAATGGAACTGTGTGGAAGCGTCTTCATCACTGATATAGAAAACCTGGAACTTTTTTCTACTTCCCATCTCTCTGTGCATCACAGTCTGGCTATAATACATGGAAATCAAGAAGAGTTCTAACATACATACAAGACCACAATGGTATCACAACTCTTGAGATATATCAAGAAATAATCCATTCAAAATATCCTTATGATAATAATTCTCACTTTTTCAATCAACGTCCCCCATTCCTTTCCCATTTTCTTCAAATGTACTTGCTCTGAATCTCACACATAATTTTTCCCTTTTACAGAAAACCACTCATCAATTGAAGAATTTTACAGAAACATAAGTACTACCAAATTTTTCAGGATTTTCAGGAGAGTAGTATATTGGGAAGTACAATTCATTATTTCTTTCTCATATGGTGAGTTTAAAAAAATAATAATTGCTTGGATATTAGGGACACACAGATTACTTGAATAGCAAATCATGGCACTGCTGATACATCACATTGAACAGTTGTGACATATTATGCATCACAAATTATTTGTGACTATATACCTGTATTAAGAAATGGGCTCCATTTTGAAGAAATGCATCATTTCTTATTGGTACTTTAATGGTGTCATTAGGTTTTCCTTCTGGAAAGTAGAGGATACTTCTTCTGGAAGTGTTTAAAACGCCTTCTTTAGCTCGTTCAGGATCCACAGGTCCAGAAGGAATATACATGATAATATAGAAGAGCTTCACATCTCCCACAGTTCCCCTTTGCCTTGCAAAGCTAAGGGACAAAAAGCGTCCATCTGGGCTGCTCTCTATCCTCTGATTCTCCAAATGACAGAACTGAATTACACCATAAACATCATCACTGTCCTGAATGTAGAACAAAAGCTACAAGAAGGACAAACAAAATTCTTGTTAAAAGCAAATTTCTAATTCAATCCCAATTATATTTTCCTCATCATTTATATTTCTAATTGATACTTTTAGCTATCTCCTCATAAAGTCTAAGAACTCAATATTTGCTATTCTGACTGTCATTAGCTCATAATTTAATATGAAGGCACATGAGAGACACTGACATAAATCCAAAGCTTTCTCATATTCCAACATCTGGCTAGAACTGAGCTACTAACAGCAATTCAACATAAGGGGCCATACCACCAAGAAGGGTTTTAAATGTAAACCTTAAGGATATAATTTTATCACTATACTCTTAAATGTACTGCTCACAAACCAAAGATATTTAGATATTCTCTAAGAGTAAAAGACCACTTAACACCATGTTACTAAAAGCAAGAACTTTTTAACAAGCAGGCAAACTTTTGCAGATATTGAAAAATAGCTATTATCCACCTTAGCATTAAGCATTTCTATGCAATTACACATCAAAATTTAACATCCCATCTATTCTATTCTACTCTATTGTTCCTATCGTTTTTTGATAAGTTTCCGAAAATAGGATTCCCTCATGGTAGAAAGCATTTCTTTCTCAAGATCAGAATTGATCTAGTACAGGAAAGCACAGGACAATTTATAATCCTAGTAATATTATCCCAGTAAATATTATTTTATAGATTAAAAGTAAGATACTATTCTTGGGTACATCTTAGCATTATTTTCTAAGCATTATTTTTCTATGCATTATTTTTGCCCAAACACTGCCTCAGTGCTTTCAGCCTTTTAGAAGAATAAATGCAGACTTACCTCAGCTGGGTCACTCACTTCAGCCCCTCCTTGTATTGTATGATCTAAAATTTGAAGCGAATATGGCTCTGCTTCTTCAGGGACATCATCATCAATGATATTCAGACGGAGGGATGCCAATAACTGCCCTTGAGCAAAATGTAACACCCCTGAGTCTGGAGTGAGATCTGTTGTCACAGGGGAAGGATCAGTGCTATTGCGAGTTATAATCCAGGAAACTGAAATATTTCCATGTGTTCCACCATTTCTTACAACAGTGATGCCTTCGTACCTACATGATGCACAAAAAATTAACAAGAGTAATATCTGTAACATTGACTGGTACCAGTACCAGGACTTCATTCTAGGTCTCTAAAATGCTTCAGATTTGATTTGAAAGAGGTGCTGTGGAACATGTTAGAACATGAAGGCAGAATCTCAGGTAGATGTTGTTTTCACACTTCTATATTTTCCAAAGCCTCTTACAAAGCATTGCACAGTTTCATTACTTTCCATTTACATCATTGAAGCTCTAAGCTGTTTTTCCACCTATGAATGCACATAGACACAATTGAGAATTTTGACAACAATAGTAAGAACTAATAAAACTAAATAGAACAGAAAAGAAAAGAAGAAAGGAAGAAATAAAAAAGCGCAAAAAATAAAGTAAAAAAGATGAAAAAGGAAAAAAATATATAGATATAAAGAAGTGGCTTTAGATCTGTCAGTTGTATTTTAACTTCTCTAACATTACATCACGACTCTCTTCTTTCCATAATCAACCTTGTCTAATCATAAAACCATTAATCATAAGTTCATTTTTTTAATGAACGGGTTTTCACTGATAATTGTAGATATTTTCTCTATTCAAACAAGTCAATTTTGCCATCCAGACAGCCCCATCATCTTCACCAAACCTTCCTCTGTTGAAGACATTGCCAAATCTTTCCATCTTGCTGCATATATAAAAAATGTTCCATGCCTTTTTTCTGTTTATACATCAGTTCTGGGTGGAGAGGTTCTGGTTTCAATTGAATATTAATCTTTAAAATCCTCTCAATCATTCTGTGTACTTGAGCCTAAAATTTTCTAGCTTTTCACTTCCTGATAGGCAGAGCTATTCAATAAAAAAGCTAGTGATCCAGGAATAATGAATCATGAATTGGACTGCATGACAGAAATCTCTCCTTTTGTACTTGTATCCTAACATTGCACACAAGTATGTAACTTTGCTACATTGTGATGCATATTTAGTCATCCCCATGTTGTGTCATCATCAACTGACCTGGACATGCCTGCTTTGATAAACTTCTGGTTTATATGTTGAATTGAAAGTGTACTTTCTCTTGAAGCTGATGCACCAAATAGAATCTCATTAAACTTACCTTGATAAAACTGTACTGTTTTGAGTGAGAGTCAGTGGGGAGTGTCAAATGTTAAAAAAGAACAGGTCTAGGTCACATGATTCCGTTGCTATCTTGATCACTTGGGATAATATGGTTTCAATAGCTACCTTGATTTTCTCCCTCCCAACACCCCTAACTGCTTTATTTCTTGGCCTAAATCAGTATCGTGTTTTATCTTTAAATAGCTTTGAACCCAAACACAGAGAAGGAAAATATCAATCTATCTCACTTTTACTATCTTTTAAGATGTTCTAGAAAGGTTTTCTTTACAAAACCTTCTATATATTATTATTTGTAGAGAGCATTTTCTTCACTATAATGCCACTGACTTCAATATTCTTTCTAAATGATTAAAGACTGGAATTTTAAAAATGATTAATTTACTCATTTTCCTGTTTTTCAAGTGACATTTTTGTGTTTCTGTGAATATGGTCATTCAATTTCATGAAAGTCAGTCTAAAATAGTCTAAAGTAAAAATAGCATTTTACAAATTTGTAAAAGAAAAACTAGAAAATTCTGGAAAACTCCCCACTGATATTAAAGTAATGTCTGATTTAATTAAAGTATTTAATAAAATTAGATAAATTATAAACTAAAATTACATATTCTGATATTATCAATATAATGAGAAAGTAATACAATACCTCAGCATTTGATCTTCATTGATAACAACTGTCTGAGTAAACAAGATGCTATTGATGGATAGTACTCCATATGGTTTATCATTGGGTTTAATGGTAACTTGGACAATTGATGGATTTTTCAAAATGGCATCTCCTTGCAAAGTGTCTTTAAGTAGCATGATATGAAACGTCTCAGCAATTTCTGGTATGGCATCATCAAAGATTTTGAATTTAATATAAGATTCATGCACTAGAGGTGGGAAAACAATAGTTGTATTTGGCTGTAGGTCTAGAAAATCTAAATTAAGCTGTGCATGTAGTGTAGAGTTCCCAGTTACAATGATGTAGCATATGGAAACTTGGTTTTCATCTGGTCCAATTCTATTTCCACCATCATCTTTTCCTCGAACTACCGTGATTGCTATTATATCATCTTCTTCGTGTACCATATAAATACTCTGAGTGAATCGCACTGGACTGTCATTTGCTTTAATAATAATTTCAACAGAATTTCTTGATGAATTAATTTCAGCTCCCCCTTCCACGCTTCTCAAATGTATAATATATATTTCATCATTTTCTGATACCTAGAATAAGTAAGATATACATTACTAAAGCATAATTTATATTTCTCATTCAGATTCATGTAATTAGTACTTTATAGAGAAAAACATTTCTTAAATGGTTTTTTTGTTTTATTTTCTTGCCACTAAATTCAGCCACCTAGTTCCTTTGAAGATTCAAAAAAGTTGTGAAACATTAATTGCAAGGATTGCTTGATGGTAAAAATCTGAAAGACTGTAACTTCTTTGCAAGCAAACCAACTGCCTTCCAAAGGAATCTCTAACTCCACTACTAATTTTTCTTTTATCTTTTTTGTTAATTTACTAATTGATCAAATGAGTAAATATAATTTATATATATATATATATATATTTACCTGGTCATCAAGAACAAATAAGTTATAAATCAAGACAGCTGTGCCAGGTGTAAAAGTTATATTTCCCTTTACTGGACTCAAATCTTCTTCAGGAGAATTTGAGGCACCTTGTACCTATGAAGAAAGCTGAAGATGTTTAATAGAAGTACTGAGTTGTTATATCAATTAAAAACACACATTGTTAATTTCAACAATTAAAATGTTCAGAAAACAAGATCTCCAAAATGTCTAGACAATCATTTCTGAAGGAAACCTGAGAACTGCATCAATAACAGTTATTAAAAAAAAAAGGAAATGGTTCTTCCAAATGGAGGTACAGTAGTTTAAAATATCCATATTTATCTACAAAGTAATTTTGTACACTTTCAACTGTTGCTGTATAAAATGTATAAAACAAAAATAAAAATGGCAAGTTTTCTAATACATTAAGAATCAGGAGATGCAGGCAGTTTGAATCGGATGCTATACTGAGGAACGCATAACAAACATCAAAATAGAAGAAGGAATAAGAGTTTTAATTATTATGTGTCCTTTTTAAAGGGTTTATGAGGTAAAAATGTTTTTTTCAAAAGGCTAATATAAATTTGATGTGGATCTATCAAAAACTGCTTATGTATGTTTTTGTAGAATAAAGCTAATTTGTGACATATTTTTATAGCATTTGCCTAAAAAGTCTTACAATTCTGAAATATGTGAAATTCTTATGATTCTGAAATGTATCATGCCTACAGCCAAGAAGGATTTCTCCAAATAAATACTGACATAATAGGAGTTATTAGATTCCATATCTGGAAATGGCAAAAACTGACTTTGAACTGATCCGCCAATTCTAAAAGTTGTTCATCACTTAAGATCCTTACTGGACGAAAAAAGGAGCAGAATTTAAAACCATTAGTGTGTCAGGCTTTACAGCTCCAAACAAGGTTACTATAAAATCTCTGTAACTTTGGCTGAAAGATCAAGTTTATCAAGTCGAGCATGGAATGTTAGATCACAAGTGAAATTATTACATCAATATATGTCTTTTTCAGTAAGTTTTTTGATCCTGAAAAAACTGATTCTTGCCATGAAAATCTTCTGTTGTTCCAATAACACAATTTAGGACCAATATTTTCCTGGTCGTGCTGAATACTCCAAGAGCTCACAACCCAACTTCAGCAGGACAGGATAGAAATTAATAATGATCTGATTACAGTGATCTGGTCAGGCGACTATCCTGAAAATGAAAATAGTCCTACTAAGTGGGAATATTTGGAAATGGCAAGCTTTACTTCATTTAAGAAATGTCGAATTCATTTACTACAATGATTCAAACTTTGTTTATTCAAAATAATGTTTTTAAGGTAAACCTTAAAAACGTGCTTACCTCATAGAACACAGCATGCTTACCTCATAGAACACAGTGACAAATCCATATGTCCCCTTCTCTCTAACTAAAGTAAAAGGCACAGATTCATTCTCACCTCTGGGCTCAGTCAATGTAATTAAGGCAGGCTAAAATTCAGAGATGAGATTGAAGATGGGGGAAGGGGGGAGAGAGAGAAAAAAAAATCTGGCATCAATTAAATATTTAGGGAACCGAATATACAAAAGGTTATTTTACACATGTACATCTTCCTAGTGATAAATTAATTCAGTTTATGAATTCATCCAATAATGAGATACTGTTTTTCAACAATAAATTAATTCTGATAATCAAATCTATCAAAGATTTCAATATTGTTAATGATTTTTTTACCTACTAAAACATGTGCTACAAATAATTAGTAATCTATTATTTATATATCTTAATTATATTTTTACAATATAATATATTTAATTATCCTCTTAAGAGTAGAGTAGTACCAGAGTTTATAAGACTTATTGAGAAACAATTCACTAATGGGAAAATGCTTTATTTTCTGCATTATCTTCTGCTTCTTATTTTTTCTCCTAAATTCAATGAACAGCTATTTTCAAATTATTTACTCTGTGGTTTCTTTGCCAATCATCACATTCATAGACTGTCCCTATTTCATTTATGAAGTTATAATATAGATAGTAATATATATAAAGTATAAAGAACCCACAAAGACCTATGGTGGTTGAAGAAAACTGTAAACATCCCATCTTAAATTCCAAAACCAACAACTGCTAATTTAAATAGGGAAAGAATAAATGTATACAAATAACTTTCAAATAGCAACATCCTACTGTTGACCGAGTAGACATGACATTTATGGCTAAGCCTGGATTTAAGCTTTGAGCACAAACTATCAACCCCAATACTTTGAATGTCCATTGTGATGTCAATTTTCAAAATATTTAAAGAGTATTTCTCCTTTCTGAGATGAAACTATCAGGAATTTTTACTAGGGAATAGCTACTAGCTCTGAAATGCTGTATTGATAGGGCTCCTTACATTTATTTTTTAAAATTCAAATAGATGTTTGGCTTTTACTCTGTTTTGTTGCTGTTCTGTGGGTGCTGTTATTTATTTCTTACTGATGTGATTTTGCCTGATGAGTTTGCAATATTTCTCACACTATTTATTAATGAAAATTACAGAGTCATACATAAGTGACTCTGGGCAGCTTAAAACATTCCATTTATATATTCTATTTATAAATTTAAGTATGATTTTTATTTGAAAAGGATATACATTGA
>JANHFK010005132.1:25573-39188 GCA_036250565.1 Sibynophis collaris | reverse complement strand
GGGAAAGAGGCTTTTTCTAAAGGAAAAAAAAACCAGGAAGTGAGCAGTTTGGGGCAGGTGGGCAGAGCCTCGTTCTGCTTTTGTCACCGGTTCTCCAAACCAGCCACACCAGCTTCTCCTACCTACTCGATAGAGCCGGTGCGAACCGGGAGGATTTCACCCCTGATATAAACCCGATAAACAGATGCCTCCCTGTTTTCTGGGCTATTTCTACCCTAGTGTAGGAGGAATGGCAAAAGTCCATTAATTCAGCCCATTATCTAAAGCAGTGCTCCAATCGGTGGATGTTTCCCTAGGTCCAGTGATTTGCTAAAATGGATGGCAGCAAATCCAGAAAAAAAATCAAATCATTTTGCCTATAAAAAGTAATACACTAATAAATTAGGGCAACACCATCTAACAATGAAACTGGAAAGATTTAGGGGTTGAAAACAAGTACTGCTTGTTTCACATCAAATCAGGGATAGAGAACTAAATATCAGCAGTGGAAAAAGTCCCTTTTTCTCTCAAATATATACTCTTTACTTTAAAGTTAATTTAACACAGTCTTGTCATGGACATCACATCTACATCTTATACCTCTAAAAACAATTTAAGTTTATTTGTATTCTTCCTTTATTACTTTCCCACCTTCGTTATTATTAAATAACTCAAGGCGGTGAACAAACATATTGGCATGGCATCCTCATCCTAAGTTCCCCACAGCAACAATTTAAGAATTAAAATGTCTGATTTTGCTAAAAAAGAAAAAGAAAAAGATCTCCCACTGACAGTTGTCCCATCCCCCATTGAATTGTGTGTGCAGAAAACAAACCAAGTTCAAATGGGGTAGTTGGATTACTCCTTTCACTTTTATGTAAAATGTCTCAGAGGAAGACAAAACAACACTGAAAGCAGCAGCCTCCAGTTTGTTTATTTGTTTTCAAGGCTTTCCTATTTTCCTTTTATTGGCATGGCATGAATGAAGACATGGGAAAAAAGGGACTTGAAATAATAATGTGGGTGGAGGAAACAAAACTTGGAGAAGAAAGAATAACTAGCTACTTAATTCTAAGCGGTTTTGTGCTAGCAATAAAAGTCAACCCAGATGCATGCAACAGATCCCTTCTAGTATTTTACAAGGCATAGCAGATTAAAGAAGTGGTTGAAGAATCTCTACCCCTGACCCTGCTTTGTGGACCATCCTGCCCCCAGATATGAGGAAAGCCCCAATCTCTTGGCATTCCTCAAAGGGGTCAAAACTTGGCTCTGCAGCGTTGCTAGCAAGTTCCTTGAGAGCCTCCTCTGCTTGTAATACTCCAATGTTAAATGGCCATCACAGGATTTCCCCCCTCCCCCTCTTTGATGTTTAACTGTCATTATTCTATAATTTTCAAAAATAGCCCTTTTCTTATTTTTAGCATTAATTTTATATGTTTTTTTTTTATTTATCAGTTATATTGTACACCACCCAGAGCCCCTCTTTGAGAGAGATGGGCACTTTGAATGGATGGATAAGTAAGTAAGTAAGTAAGTAAGTAAGTAAGTAAGTAACCCAGAGGAGGTGTTCCCTGGGGTTGTGTCTTTAGGAGTGATCTCCTGAATGTATTTGCTCCAGTGTAGAATTATGTAAATGTGTTAGCATACAACACAAAGCTACAACGTGATTTGCTTGATTTTCACTTAATGTCTACACCCAGTCACTTGGATTAGTAAACCTGATTAACAGTTTTGAATTGTGATATATGAATTGTGCCAATTTAACAAACTTTAAATATAGATTTTAAGTTATACTCAGGGAATGTCAACACCCAGTTTGCAAGTAAATGTTTAGCTAGAAATTTTCAGATGTACCAACTTCTAAAATAATGCTAAATAGTATTATAAATTGAATTCAAAATCCCTTTCTCTGAGTTTGTCAATTTATTTCTTATCAAAAATGGGTTTTTTAAAAAAAAAAAATTTCCAGTTTGAAAATACAACAAATGTTTGGCTAATCATAATTGTGCAAACATTGTCATTAAAACCTATTTTTTATCTTCAATATTTATAAATGGTGATATAATAGATTTTTGGCTTTCTTCAGCACTACAATATTAATATCCTTTCTTTTTTCTGTTAAATTATTTGTATCAATTTTAAGTAATATCCAAACATCAACTTAACAAGGTACATGCCTCATAAATTGCAATGAGACTTACTTCTAAATGGAATTGTATAGGCATATTATTGTAAATCTTGCTGGATTTTTAAAAATCTGACCATGTAAGGATCTGACCAAAAACTATCTACCGGTAGTTCACATTCTGTGAATGTTTAGTCATATATTCTTGGAAGCTCACAAGTCAGCCCTCTATTCGTTCTCTAAAACTGATATTCAGAATTTAGACATACTATAGTTTTCTTCAAATATATAGCACCACCAGACAATGCACTTTATTCACTGACCAATGCAACTGCAGTGCGTGGATTTTTACACTTTAATGCATGGAATAAAAACACAAACCAAAATTGATTTTATTCCCTCAGTTTTCGCTATCATTGTAAATAAATTTATTTCAACCATTAATAATGTAAAAGTATTAACTGAAGCTAAACTCTTCAATCAATGGAAACATTTCAGGTGAAAAAGCACAGTATCTTATTTGTCAAATGTTAAGTGGTAATTAAAGACATTTAGGTATAGTGATACATTGGCCTAAACAATAATGAAACAAATTATTAAAAGGTTCCATTTAGACGATGCAGTGTTTTTTCTTGAATATACTAGATAAAACCAGCCTATCTGATATCTGTGTCAGATTGCCCAGATCTTGATGTTTTATTATGTTTCTTGTTTATGTGCCCCCTGTGTGGCACTTCCCTGCAGTTTGTTATTTTTCTTTAACAGTGGAGGGAGGAAACCAACAATGCTGGGCAACCGCATTACATAGCACAAGGTAACCATGGAAGCATTTGTCCAATTGTTAAGACCCTTCCAAAGCGATCCAACCATTCATTTCTTTGAATCAATATTGAAGCTTTTAAGATTTATTATTCAGGAGCTTAGACAAAACTAATGAAAGAAATTTGTTGTTTCTTTCCATCAGTTCATTCCATCATGTTAAGCATATATTAAGACCTTGTAAACTCTTGTGTGCAATAAGTAATGTTACTACTTTTTCCTTATGGAAAGTCTAATCATAAGATCTTGGTATTAACATTCCTGACACTATGTGAAAAGAACTTAAGAACTTCTAAAGCAGATTGCCATAAAAGATGAATCTAATAAAAGGACAAAAAGAACACAAGAATAGAATATGGGAGTGGAGCAAATTGCTTAAAAATTCCTCAAAAAAGCTTTTAAAATTGTTAGAAGTCCCTTGCACTTAACTATTTAGGCATTTTCTCACTTCTCTATATTTTTATTAAAGATTTTTAAATGTATAATCTATTTATTTATGTACTAAATGTATAAGCCATTCATCTCATATACATGATTCTGGACAGCTCACAGGGTTTCAATTCCATATACTTAGTTGGAAATAAACTTACTTCTTAGTACAGTAACACTGTATGTCAAATAGTTTTGTCAACAGAGTTTTACCTAGATGCAGATATCAAACCAACTTATTTTAATCATTTATAAAGTTTGTGAATGCATAGGGATAACTAAGTGACCACATGGAAGAGCAGGCAAGCTCTTGGTGGGCTAAGGAATGTTTTTGGCTATACATTACTTCCAATGACCAAGGGAAAATAATAGAATAAAAAAGTAGTGAAACCAGAATTAAAGCACACACGTGCACACACACACATATTCAATTGTATTATGAGTTAAGATTTTTGTTCCTTTTTTGCTTGCCTCTCGTTAAAAGCTTATGTCCAAAATATTTTTTGCTCAGTGTAGAGCTAACGGATTGAGGGTGATAGCTTTATTAGGATTGTAGAGTAGGTACATATATTTGCGAGGTAACTGCCAATCATCAATCAATAATCCTAAACCATTTGGCAGGGGAAAACGTGTAAAACTGTTGAAATAAGTGGACATAATTTGGTTCACAAAACTCACAAAAACATCTTGGTAGGCAAAAAAACCAACCCAAGCATCTGAGTTGATAACTAAAATGAGTTATAGCAATTTTTTGTTTTGATTTCCATTTTATGTAGTTGTTTTAATAGTATGCATAGTTCTCATTTAGGTTTTGCATTTGCTGTTGGTTTTTATATGCTGCTCACAATGAGTAAGTTCCTATGCAATACTTGCACATACAGGTGTCATGCTGTGATTAATACTGGCCCTTGCTAATTCATTTAACATGCATTCAGATAAATGAAGTAATTTACATCAAGAATGAGAAAGACTGCATCTACATTAGTATTCACAGGTTGTGCAGCTACTGTCCTGTTCATCAAGTTGGAAATATACTCTTTTGTACACTGATGGGAAAATGTCACTAGGTACAAATGGTTAAAAGAAAGGAGTGAGGTAGGTCCTTTTTAGTATAGATGTGCATAGCTCTAGCAATATTTGACTCCATACTGTAGATTCTGCCTAAAGCACACTTCTCAAACATTATGGGAGCATAATCCTCTAAAATCAATTCATATTCAGAAGAAACAACTATGCTAGAATTAATATTAGGCAAGAAATAACTATATTATTGCTTTTAAACGCTGTGGCAACAAAACTACTTACTGGAGTTTGCATAGGCACAATTAGTCAGAGGGTCTAAAGTGAGTTTTGAGAGTGGTCTCATTTTGCTTATTCAAGCATGATGGGTTTTCAATTCAAAAGTTGGCAAACCCTAATTATAAAGGGAAGAAATGTTGAAATTAATTTGCTTTTTACATTATCATCCAAAACTTTAAAACAATGTCTGATGAAGATATATTTACAACAATTAGTGCCAAGATATTATATGCATTTACTTTCCTCAAATTTATTTGCTGCTGTACTAATTTTTATTAGCTTTTTTGACCAATCATAAAACTACATTTCTGCAATAATTAACATAGATAAATCATATATGTCCTTGTTACCATCTTTTAACTACAGTATTATGGTTGAATGCTTCCCTATAAAAACTGCTTCAGATCTCTGTCAAACATGAAGTAGCATAAATGCTTATGGGTTCATGTATCTTGCTAAATCTTGCAGAAACAACCAAAAAGTCTACCTAAACCACTGAAATAAAATTTAATTTTCTTTGTAGGCTTCCTAATTGTCCACTTTTTCCTGTGCACTTGTGAAATGGAATTGTATTGTATTAACAAACAATTCCAGCTAAAATTTAAAGTTTAGTCTCAAAAGTTTAAAGCACAGATTTCACAAAAAGGCTTGGGAACAAAAGAAGGAAGTAACAAGTAGTGCAACTGAATATTCATATTTTATTTCAGTTAGAGACAGGGCAAGGTCAAGAAAACTACATGGATTTAAGGTTGAAGCAGGGGTGAAATCCTACAGGTTCTAACAGGTTCTGGAGACCTGGTAGCGAAAATTTTGAGCAGTTCGGAGAACCGGTGGCAGAAATTCTGAGCATTTCGGAGAAGTGGCAAATACTACCTGTGGCTGGCCCCAGAGTGGGGTGTGAAAGGATATTTTGCAATATCCTTCCTCTGGAATGGGGTGGGAATGAAAATTTTACAGTATCCTTCCCCTGCCACTCCCACCAAGCCACACCTTGCCCACCAAGCCATGCCCACAGAACCGGTAGTAAAAAACATTGGATTTCACCACTGGGTTGAAGACTATTATCCCCAACACCACACATACACACAAAGCTTTTATGAGGACACCAGCAGCACATAAAGCACAATAGTATCCCCTTCACTATTTTCCCCAGCAACTTGAGCACAGGAAATAATAGCTGTCATTAAGTTCACTGACTGAATATCATTTTATGACAGAAGCAATGCATGTTTAGCTACACATTATGCTGAGAGTCCTTTCGTCTGTTCTTAATTTTCCACAATTCAGCTTCACTAGATAACCCTTCCTAGAAGATCCATGTTTTTTCCAGTGCACTTTTATACACATCCTCTTATATCCCTTCATTAGGGGAGATGCTTTAGTTCCTATATTAGCTTGCTTCCTCTTTTCTGCATTTTCTCCAGCTTCATGGTACGGTACTATTTTTCTAAAGCGGGGAGTAAGTCTTCACAGTATTTCTTGTGCGTAGTAGAGACAGACACACACACCAGTTTGCTGTAATATGTGCTTTTAAAACTTAGCAAAGATGTGTGGAGTTCACACCCAGAATTCCACACATTTTAAAAATAACCGAATTTGAAAACACTGGCGTACAGTATACAAAACTCTATAATATCACGATATCAACGACTGTCTGCATTATGGGTGGAGAGTACTTCAAGCACAAATATCACGAAATTATTGGGGGAGAGAGGAAGAGAGGAAAAAATAGATGGGCTGTTGCGAAATCTCGCGAGAGTAGTCTATTGCCATTTTGGAAAAAATGCCTTCGTGGGATTTTGAGATCTCACGAGAGGAAGGCGAGCAGAGTGGCCGCCATCTTGTCGACGGGCGGGCGCTTTCATTCTCGCAAAGCAGCCGTATTTCGTTTTAGTTCCTAGAATTCCCATGGTGGCATCCGCGGAGAACGTTGAGCCGGCGCCGAGAAAAAAACCCTCCGCAAATGGCCGCTCCTGGGTAGATTGGTAAGTAACCTGCTTGCCAGTCTGTATGTATTACAAAAAGGAGGGCAGTTTTTTAGAAAAATAATTTCTGGAGTCGAGCGGGGAGCTGGTCAAATGCCGAGGGCGAGAGGTGTTGCGGGGGACCATTGAACAGCTTTGCCGATCTGCCACAGAGCCTGGTGCTTTTCTCCATCACAAACTCACCCATCCTTTTTTGTTGGAATCCTATTTTCCTGTTCCAGTTTCCCGGCTTTTGATGCATGGCATCTGGACGTTGTATTTTTTCCTTTTATTGTTAGGGTGGGAAAATGCTTCAGCTGCTGGATTTTTCTTTTTGTTAAAACTCAAGAGGAGCCCTGCAAGATGACACGTTTATCATCTGGGAAATTTCATTTGCCTTTTACTTAGTGGGACTGTTTTAATAACTTCCGTAGTGGTGGGATCTGGAGATTTCCTTGGTCCGAGCCCTCCTTCCTGCTGCCTACGTGTAAGTTGCTTGAGGCTTCCAAACCATGCGGGAGACGTCGGGAACTTCTTGCCAGATGTAAATAGTGACAAATGCAACCCGGTGAATCATCATATCAACTATTTGATTTTAACTAAAGTTACAATAATAGTTGTGCAAATGAAATTCACCTTCCGTTTTTGCAACAGAGTTTGGAGAGGCGTGAGACCAAGTGCAGCCCTTGATCCAGAAGAACGGAACAATTGCTCCGTTTCCTGTATTTAATATCGGGGATTTTAGGTCAACTTTTGAAAGTTGCAATCTTTTGATGTCTAATTGCAGGAGGCAAGAGTCTGAGTGTATATGTTCAGTTTATTTTGATCAAACTTGTTACAAACAAGGATGTTCATGATGTCTTATCTAAGCCTCTTTATTTTGAATTCTGACTTCTCAAAACAATCAAAGATTATTGCAAACGAGTATTCATGATAGCTGCCTAATGCTGTTTTTAATGTATCCTAGCACAAACATTTTATCTTATTGCCAGTTGGGTTGTGATTTACTCTGTATGTATTAGTCTTAATAACTGCTTTCTTCTGCTATAGCTAGCTCCAGTTCTTTATGGAAATAATGTTGTCTCAACAGTTTATTTCTATTGACTTTTAAAAAAATAAGAACCTGAAGGATCTGTGTTCATTGAATTATTATCTAGAGAAATTAATGTGTCAATAGGGAGCTGAATGAAATAATGTGTATACATCTTTAAAAACATTTGTGCTTAGTTGCCTTCTTTTCATTCTCTTTTCACTGTTAGATTTCTCCTGGTAGAATGACAGGAAAAAGCCAGGCTTTAAGTTTCCAACTCCCAGCTGTTGTACAGCCCACTTCAGTGGATAGCCACGTATATCCATTTGGGAACAATCTTAGTTCTGACAGTGATGTTTTGGAAGATGAAGTTGAAATATATGAACTGCGACCTCGGGGAAAAGAGAAAACTCGGAGAAGCACTTCAAGAGAAAGAATGGATGATATTGTATTTATTACTAAAGATATACAAGAAGGAGATACACTAAATGCATTAGCTCTTCAGTATAGTTGTTCAGTAAGTTTCTCTTTTTACAGTTGCATATAATTGCATCCTTTGTTAGAGACATATAAATGTAGAATGTTTCAAATAAAATTAAGCAATAAACACAATTTGAAAGGTTACTTATTAGATTCTGGACTGTACAAATATACAGTAGATTTTTGCCAATTAGAAGCATGTGGTTTTTCAAATACATTTTGGCAATTGCTAATTTCTTCTTCAATATTTTAAGAAACTGATATAGAAAATTCCAAAAGTTAGAGGATTGTATAGGATTAGAATTCTTTATTTTTATTCATACACAGTCAACGTTCCTCCAGCTGGTGGTATATTTTATTTGTTGGACTTTAATGGGATTATGACAGTGATCTGGTGATACCACTTGAGGAGATAAGCTGAATTAAGGAAAGGGTGTACTCAAAATAATTTTATTAAACTTACCAAACTTAACACCTAGTTAGCATTTTGGGGGAAGGGAAAATTAAGATGGTCAAAAATTGCTAAGTATCTTTTTAAACATACAAGTAAAACTATAGAATTCTTTCATTAGTTTTTAAGGATACATAAAGTACCATACTTCTAAAAAAAATTTAATAGGAAATATTATACAACAGTATAATTACCTTAAATCAGATGGCTAGTAGATTATGAAATGGGGCTGTATGCTGTTGAAAGAATATTGAATAAGCTGGAGTAATGTTTAGTCTTGTGAATAATTTTAGACTCAAAGAAAAATATAATGCTTTGGAATGCATGAAGGTGTCAGGTAGCACCTATTTCATGTCTTTAGCTTCAGTGAAATAACCTGGAAGGCAACTATGAATTTCCAAGAAATGAAATGACTGCATTAAAGAATTGTAAAAAAGAATTTTGTTCCTGTTCTCATGTTCTAAAATATTTCTCTTAGTGGTCAGTGTGTGTGTGTGTGTATATGTATGTATATGTGTACATATTTGTATAAATACTTCTCTTAGTGGTCATTATATGTATGTATAATATATGTGTATTTGTATAAATTATTAGCAATAATTTTTGTATAAAATATTGTGATTTTAATTACAATTAATTGATTTTAAACTATGAAAAATGGAGAGCAAGATATATAGGATCAAATAATTTTACTGCATACTATAGGTAAAATGCTTATTTGTGCAAAAGGTTAAGGCCGTATTCAAATGGCTTTCTTATATTCAGTGGTTATTTTTGTTTGATAATAATTTACTAAATGCATTTAGACTGGATGCAAATGGAATATTATATCTGTGTAGCACTTTAAAACAATGACTCAGATTGCCATTGTTCCAAGCCATGGTTTGCCTAACTATGATTAAATAGTAATTGTTTAGGCATTTTATTCAGTCATTAATTTTTAAGCAAACTATGGCTTAGCCTTTAACCTTGATTCACAGTTGATTTCATACTACATGCTGAGCCAAAATCAAGTGAACAGCAACATACATGTTAAGAACCAGTTCTGAACACACAGCCATATCCTGATTATTTTAGAAGATCCATTTCCCACAAAGTAGCTGGAATTGGTGATTCATCCCTTCTATCCTTTCTGGATGTTTTTAAAAAGAAAAAATTAATAGCTTCAAAATAGCTGTTAGCTAAGGAGAACCAGTACTTATTATTCTTGGTAATCTCAAGTCTTTCTTGAGCTCTTATTCATGTAGCATAATGACTAATTTTCAAATAGTGACATATTTTGTTTTCAATAAAAGCAAAAAAGTACTGGCACTGGGGCTATGACATAACATCTTTCATCAAATAAGAGATTATTCTACCTTCATTTGTGTGATTCACTTTGATTGTCCTTGTTCAGTGGTTAAGCCAAAATCAGTGAACCAGCACTTTTGGTCTCCAAGAGAATTCATTCTACTGGAATCCCAAAAATTGTTTTGTAAAATGAGAGCAAGCCATGTGAACACTAGTGTGCAGTTTGACTATTTGACATAATTTAGTTTGATATTGAAAGCAAGACTTTGTATCAATATTGACAGAACAGGTTCTTTTTTTTAAAAAATGAGTTGAAAGTAACAGTGATTCAGTTAACTTTTTAAATGAAGCTAATTTATTTTATTATAACATTTCAGGTAGCAGATATCAAACGGGTGAACAATCTTATCACAGATCAGGACTTCTTTGCACTAAGAACTATTAAAATTCCAGTTAAAAAATTCAGCCTACTGACGGAGACGCACTGTTTTCCCAAAAATAGACAGAATTCAAGATCTGCCTCCTCTTCATATTCCACAGAATTTTCAGATTCACCCCTAGCACCTGAGTTGTTCTCGTCTACTGAAACAGCTGGTAACTTTTTGAAAGAAGTGGACCGTGATATAGAACAAATAGTGAAGTGTAATGCTACCAAAAGAGAAAATCTTAATGAAGTTGTTTCTGCTTTATCAACTCAACAATTGAACTTTGAACCAGATGGTAAACCTGTCAGACAGAAAGATCCTTATTATGGTGCAGACTGGGGAATTGGATGGTGGACAGCAGTGGTAATAATGGTGGTAGTAGGCATTATAACACCTGTTTTTTATCTTTTATACTATGAAGTTTTGGTCAAAGTGGATGTCAGTCATCATTCTACAGTGGAATATTCATTAGTTGCACCATCTCAATCAAAGCCATTAGAAAATGAGATAAAGCAGCCTATTTTATGAGGATTAAGTTTTGGTTTTACATGATAAATGTCTGAGCATTCTTGCCCTGTATTCTGCAAAGAAGCATGAACATGTTCTGAGTGGAACTGTAAAGTGGCTATTTCTGATGTGTGTGGAAAAGTTGTCAATATATTGAAAAATGAAAAGTTTATCTGGAGCTGCTAAAATATATGGATTTAAGCTGCCACCCTGCCATTGAAATTAATACAACTGAAATCAATCTAAGTGAAATCCCTTACAGTAAACTTCATATTTACTTTAAAATGTTTAGTCTGGTTTTAATGGTATGGAGATTCTATGTATGTCAAGCAATAATATTTTCTATCATAGTATAGTGGAATTAGGAATAGTTTTGGTTTATTAGATTTACTGAACAAGCACACTGCTTGGTATTGCTGAACAGGATAATCAGTTTGAATTATTTGAAGAGCACTATGTAATGAAAAGGAAACAATGATTCATATGGTTCCTTTGTTCTAACAGCAATGAATTTCAGAGAATGAAAACAGAAAAAAGATGAAAATTCCACATTTTTTGAACTTCTTTGTTCTTAAAGTGCTTGTTGCATTGTATAATATTGCATATCTTCAAGTGCAGAAGAGCTGTTTACTGTACACAAGCAATTTGCACAAACTCCCTCTTCTCTTATAAATGATTTAGAATTAAAGTGAAAGAATACAAGCTACTTGCAGGAAACCAGGAATGGCAATATGATATCAGATTTCTTCCAAGATGATAACTGACTTGTGGAAGTTAAACAATCCATTGCCACTAATGTATCACATGTACAGTTGAGCTAAATATTGTGCTAAGCCATTAAATGCTTAGGCTTTCATTTGGTATATTATTTTAACCTAACTATTGGGGTATTTAAAGAATCTTTTTTACTTGGTCTGCTAATTAATTTTTTATAGTGGAAAACCATGGTTTAGCAGCTATGGTTTAGTGCACTTTATAAAGCTAATTCTGTACATGGATAAGACTTAAGAAGATGGCAGCCACACATAATGTATAAAAATACATTAATTCCTTCCATTAAACAAATGCAGTATTAGTGGCTTATTTCCTTCTTAAATCTTCTGATTTGGAACTTTTCTATTGTTTTTGCACCCAGGGCTTCCTGCATTAGCTACCTAAGCTACCAAATCAATATTATTTTGGAAGGCAAACCTATTGTTTCATAGGGCATTATTGGAAGTGTACTACAAGTGTATACTTAAAAGAGGGGAAAAGTATTTCTTTTCATTTTAGCATATGACTAGTTGCAAATCAAAGAAAGTGGAATATTTCTGAAAATTTAAAGACATGTTGTACAATTGGCACATGAATGCATTAGGCGGCCAAGTATGACTGGCTGATAGAACTAGAAAACAAAGAAAATAATAAGCTGTGCAAGAGTATTTTAAAGATCTCTATGCCATAAAACATACAGGGTAGCATATAGTAATATTTTTCAACCATCTACACTTTTTGAAGTACTAGAAGTTGAGTACCTCAAGTATGCTACATTTTTTTTCTTTTTTTATAACTTGAATGAAGGCATTTGAAAAGAAAATATTAAAGGAAGAATAGTATAAGTATAGGTTAAACAGTCTTGGGTTTTATCTTAGCTCAGGAGTTGTGCCTTATTTCTACAACTGAAAAATATTAATCTATAGTGTTTCATGAATAAGTAGTATACTTACAAATAGAAGGTTTCTTCATAAAAATTATGTAAAGTCCATTTTAAAACTTAAGGTCAAGAATGTGTAAGCTATAATTCCTTATGCAGTGTTGCTGTATGTTTTTATCTTTCCCAAAGTACATTTTCATCATGTGAAGGACTGAAAAGACTATGAAAAGATAATATAAAGTTAAAGGAAAATCCTGGAGTACTAAGTTAAGAAATTCCACTAAAACAAAGCAATTAAGTTCAGAATATCAGATTTGTGAGTATACTACATAACTGAAGCATATGAAAGACCGGTAGTTTAATTGTCATTTGGAAAATAAATTTTCACAAAACGAGATTTATGTAAGTTTCAGAATTTATCAAAAGGCCTTTGGCCAGAGTATTATTTCAAAAAGAATATAAATAAATACATATATATTTCTAATTCTGTTTAGAGTGATGAATCAACCATATGAATTGTAGAATGCATATGTTTAGTAATGAGTTTGTGTGTCATATATTTATTCCATAAAGCCTAAAGAAAGCTTGTGAATTTTAAACTATAAATTCTTATATAAAGAGTTTAAACAATAAACTCTTACAAAGAAAAAAGAAATACACTAAAATCAAGTACAATTCATATAGAAATATACATAGAAATACTCTATTGTTTTATCTCACTGAATTATGCAAAGGGGGATTGAGGTTTGTTCTAAGTGCCTAGAATTATTAAAAAGGTTACAAAATATTGTGATTCCATAGAATATATAACCCATCATATATATTCTTCAAGAATATTTTTCTACTTATAAAATGCATCCTAGGATTTATTTAGGATGGGGTGATATTCAGAGTTGTCATGTCTATTATGCAGTTGTATTGGGGGAGGGAAAATTTCAACCAGTCTTTTAATTTTTTTGGCAAACTACCAAATTTTGTAGCTGAAAGATGAAATTGACAATGGCTTTCCCTCTTCCACTATAATGCCGCCCATAAAATATGACAGCGGCATAACTATTTTTAAAACATCTATGGTTTAGTGTGGAAGGCTTGTGCCAGATCTAATCTAAAAGAGCCTTGGTAGTACAGTGGTCTAAACACCCTGTTATTAACACCAGCTGCCTGCATTTACTGCAGGTTCGAAT
>JANHFK010005130.1:56604-74870 GCA_036250565.1 Sibynophis collaris | reverse complement strand
TGACTGTAAACCGCCCTGAGTCCTGCAAAGGAGAAGGGCGGTCTATAAATTTAATAAATTAAATTAATTAAATTAAATTAAATATGACCACATGGCCACGCCCACAGAACCGGTAGCAAAAAATTTAGATTTCACCCCTGGTGTTGGGTATTCCTGTCAGTTTAGTGTCATCTGCAGATTTGATGAATTCCTCTTCAAATCCTCATCTAAGTCATTTATGAAAATATTGAAGAATACTGGGCCTAAGATGGAACCTTGTGGTACCCCTCTGTTTACTTCCCTTCATGTAGATGTAGTAACATTAAGGACTAGTCATTGAGTACGGTTTGTCAGCAAGCTATTAATCCATCTGGTGGTGGTGTTATCTATTCCATATTTTTCTAGCTTACCAACAAGTAGGTTGTGGTCTACTTTGTCAAATGCCTTACTGAAGTCTAAGCATACTATGTCCACAGCATTTTGCTGGTCTATTAATTTAGTCACTTTATCAAAGAATGAAATAAGATTGGTTTGGCATGATCTGTTAACAAACCCATACTGGCAATTACTTATAACTTTATTTGTTTCTAGATATTCGCAGATCAGTTTTTATTATCTTTTCCAGGATTTTCCCAGGAATTGATGTTAGACTAACTGGTGTGTAGTTTCCTGGGTCTGTGATTTTTTTTTTCCTGTTTCTGAAGTTGGGAACCACGTCAGCCCCCTTTCAGTTCTCTGGTACTTTCCCGGTGCTCCAGGATTTTTGAAAGATATGGTATAATGGTTCTGAAATAACATCTGTCAGCTCCTTCAGAACTCTGGGAGGTAATCTGTTGGGTCCCAGTGATTTATATTCATCAAAGTCAGATAGATGTTCTCTTACCATTTTCTTGCTCATTTTAATTTTTATTTTTAGTCTGTCTTTTACAGTAGTTTTTTTGGTAGGTTGGGCTATAGTTTCTTTTTGCCTGAAGACTGATGCAAAGAATGAGTTCAGCAGCTCTGCTTTCTCCCTACTGCCTGTTACTTCCTTGCCATCTTCTCTCTTTAGTGGACCAACTGTTTCCTTGACTTTTTTCTTGTTATTAATATGTTGAAATAAACTTTTTTATTATTATCTTTGACTTTTGTTACAAGTCTGTTCATTCTGAGCCTTTGCTTTCCTGATGTCAATTTCTGGCTATCTGCTTATATTCTGCCTTAGTTATGCACCCCTCTTTCCATTTTTTGTACTTGTCCTTTTTGCCTTTCAGTTTATCAGAAAGAACTTTGTGCAGCCATGCTGGTTTCTTCTTGAATTTCTTGTTTTTCTTTTTCAGTGATATTATCCTGGACTGGAATTTTATTATCTCATTTTTCGGGATTTCCCACACTTGAGTTGTTTTCTCCTTTAGGATTTTCATCCATGGAATCTTTCCTAGGCTGTCTCTGAGTTTGTTAAAATCAGCTCTTTTAAAGTTTAAGACAGTGGTTAGATTGTTTTCTATTGCTTGTCTTTGCATTATATTGAATTCCAATATGACGTGGTCACTTTCACCCAAGGTTCTGGCAACTTCAACTCCCTATCACTTCTCTATAAGTAAGAATTAGGTCCAGTATAGCTTTACTTCTCGTTGCCTTATCTACCTTTTGGATGACAAAGTTGTTGGCTAGGTTGGTTAGAAATCTGTTTGATCTCCCACTTGGTGCAGAGTTTGTCTCCCAGTTTATAACTGGATAGTTAAATCCTCCCATTACTATTGTGGTATGTTTCCTACATACATTTGTTAACTGGCAAACAGTTCATCTATTTCTTGGGATTGGTTGGGTGGCCTGTAATATACACCTATGGCAATGTCACTCTTTTTTCTTTTTATATTGACCCATATACATTATAGACCTTTGATCATGTTTATTTCTGTACATATGTAGTAATCTATTACATTTAGTGCAACTCCACATCCTCTTTTTGTTGATCTGTTCGTTTTGAACAATTTGTATCCATCCATCAGTACATTCCAGTCATGGGTTTCATTCCACCAGGTTTCTATAATGGCAACTATATCATACCTACCCTCGTGTACTATTCTAGTTCATCCTGTTTGTTCCCCAAGCTTTGAATATTTGTATATAACCATTTAAGACTTTTATGCCTGTACATGTGTATGGTTCCTGCATCTCCTCCCCCTCCTCATCACTCCCTATCTCATTGTTTGAATTGTTTTCTTGGGATTTATGATTGGTTTTGTATTCTAGAGATTCCAAAGATTGGTCACCCTCCCCCCTCAATTTTAGTTTAAAGCCCTTCTGATGAGTTGGGCCAGTCCTTTTCCAAGTACATTTTCCCTGTTTTTATGAGGTGCAGCCTCAAGAAAATATTTCTCTGAAATCTGCCTTCCCTCCCTCCCTTTATCTTTGCATGAACTAAGGAAGGCCTTGTGTAAGATGTTTACTCACTTTATATTCTTGCCCTGGGGTCAGGCCATTTTTATCTGTTGCCTTGATAACAGCTTTTTCCTGTCCCCAAGGCCATTCCTTGGCCTTTTACAAATAATAATTTATTAACCCTAATTCTTAATGAATTTGTTGTTACCAGGAAAAGCACACGGATGAAAAATATAAAATGATTTATGATTCAATAGTAAAGGAACAAGCAGTCAAAAAAATAACTTGCTGATTAGTACTTGGTAGAACAGCCATGAAAGTCTTGGAAAAGGTATTCAACTGCCATAATGAACAGAATAGTGTAAGCAATTAAATTCTCTGTAACTTACTATTGAAGCAAAAGTTGGATTTTGAAGAAGCAGGATAGGAAATATATTGAGGCTTTTGAACTTTGAGGTAGGAGGAATCCCCTAGATTGCCATAAATAGCAATCAATAGAAAACAAACAGATCACAGATTAACAGATTAACAGAGTTAGAAGGGACCTTGTAGGTCATCTAGTCCAACCCCAGCCCAGTAGACCCTATACCATTTTTGACAGATGGCAGCCCAGTCTCTTCTTGAAAGCTTCCTGTGATAAAGCTCCCACAACTTCTGAAGGCAAGCTGTTCCCTTGGTTGATGGTTCTCACTATCAGAAAATTTCTCCTTATTTCCAGGTTGAATACCTCCTTCTTTAGTTTCCATCCATTATTCCTTGTCTGGCCTTCAGGTGCCTTGGAAAATAACTTGACCCCCTCCTCTCTGTGGCAGCCCCTCAAATATCAAAACAGTGCTATCATGTCTCCCCTGGTCCTTCTCTTCACTAGACTATCTATGTCCAGTTCCTGCAACTGTTCATCATATGTTTTAGCCTCCAGTCCCCTAATAATCTTGATTGCTCTTCTCTGTACTTTTTCTAGAGTCTCAACATCTTTTTATAGCGTGGTGACCAAAACTGGATGCAGTATCCTAGGTGTGGTCTTAATAAGGCTTTATAAAGTGATATTAGTACCTCCCTTTATCTTAATTGTATCCCTCTGTTAATGCAATTTAGGATTGCATTGGCTTTTTTGGCTGCCGCCGGACACTATTGGCTCATATTTAATTGGTTGTCTACTAAAACTCCAAGATCCTTCTCACAGTTCCTGCTATTAAGCCTGGTTTCATCCAGTCTATATGCATACTTTTGGTTTTTCTTGCCTAAGTATAAGACTATTTTTCTCTACATTGAGTTTCATTTTGTTAGATAGGGCCCAGTGTTCAAGTCTGTCAAGATCCATCTGGATCTTGAGACTATCATCTAGGGTGTTAGCTGATCCTGCCAGTTTAGTATCATCTGCAAATTTGGTAAATTCCCCTTTTATTCCCTCATCTAAGTAATTTATGAAGACATTGAAGAGGACTGGGCCTAGGACAGAACCTTAAGGTACCCCACTGTTTACTTCCCTCCATGTAGATGTAGATATAGGATTACTTATTGAGTACTGTTTGTCAGCCAGTTACAAATCCATCTGATGGTAATGCTATCTATCCCATTTTTTCCTACCTTACCAAGAAGTAGGTTGTAGTCTACTTTGTCAAATGCCTTGCTAAAGTCCAAGTATATTATGTCCACAGTATTTTGCTGGTCTACTAATTTAGTCACTATGTTGAAGAATGAAAAAAGAATGAAATAAGATTGGTTTGGCACGATCTGTTTTTAACAAACTAATGCTGAGTGCTAGTTATTACTTTACTCGTTTCTAGATGTTGGCAGATCTGTTTTTTAATTATATTTTCCAGTATCTTCCCGGATATTGATGTTAGGCTGATTGGTCTGTAGTTTCCTGGTTGGTCTGTTTTTTTCCTTTTTTGCAGATGGGAAGCACATCAACTCTTTTCCAGTCCTCTGGTAATTCCCTGGTGTTCCAGGATTTTTGAAAGATGTGGTGCAGTGGTTCTGATATGACATCTGCCAGCTCTTTTAGAACTCTGAGATGTAATCCATCAGGTTCCAGTGATTTGTATTCATTAAGATCAGACAGATGTTCTCTTACCATATATTTTTTTTGCTTATTTTAATTTTTATTTCAGTTCTGTCTTTTACAGTTATGTTTTTGGTAGGTTGGACTATTGTTTCTTTTTGCATGAAGACCGGTGCAAAGAATGAATTAAGCAGTTCTGCTTTTTCTCTGCTGTCTGTTATTTCTTTGCCACCTTCTCTCTTTAGTGAACTGATTGTTTCCTTGATTGTTTCCTTGTTATTTATATGTTGGAAGAACCTTTTTTCTTATCTTTGACTTTTGTTGCAAATCTTGGTTCATGCTGAGCCTTTGCTTTCCTGACTTCATCTTTGCATGTTCTGGCTGTCTGCTGATAATCAGCCTTAGTTAAGTGTCCCTCTTTCCATTTTTTGTACTTATCCTTTTTGTCTTTCAGTCTGTCAGAGAGATCTTCGTGCAGCCATGATGGTTTCTTCTTGGATTTCTTGTTTTTCTTTTTCAGTGGTATTGTGCTGGACTAGACTTTTTAGGATCACATTTTTCAGAGTTTCCCATACTTCTTGAGTTGTTTTCCCCTTAAGGGTTGTCATCCAAGGAATCTTTCCCAAATAAACTAACAAATCACCCATCAAAACAATTCAGAGTTCATTTTAGAGTAGAAATGACCAGGCACAGATTTTCCTACTCTGAACACATTACGAGAAGATCTAACTCTGTATAAAAAGCTTTGATGTTGAGAAAAGTAGAGGGGGGGGGGAGGAATGACCAACACAAGGCAAATAGATTCAGTTACAGTGGTAGTGGGTGCATCATTGGAGGACCTGAAGGACCAGGTATGGGATAGATGGTGATGAGAAAATGTGTGTGATTGCTAAGAGTTGGCACCTATTTGACACATAATCAATCAAAAACAAAATTTATACATTAACAATATCATCTTTAGTGATAGCCACCCAGGCTTCTTTAGAGTTAGGTGGCAAGAGCCAAGGTGGTGCAGTGATTAGAGTGCAGTACTGCAGGCTACTTCAGCTGACTGCTAGCTGCAGTTCAGCAGATCGAATCTCACTGGCTCAAGGTTGACTCAGCCTTCCATCCTTCCGAGGTGGTTAAAATGAGGACCCAGATTGTTGGGGGCAATATATTGACATTTGTAAACTGCTTAGAGAGGGCTGTAAAAGCACTATGAAGCGGTACATAAGTCTAAGTGGTATTGCTAAGTGCTATACAAGTTTAATGAAATATTTTACCAGCAACTATCCAATACACTATTGTTTGTTCTTAATAAGCAGAAACAAATGAGGACAACAAAAAAAAGCTATATGAAGCAAATTAGTTAGCTAAAGTCCTTTAGCAAGAATCCACTTACCTTTCAATTTTAGATCTACATTATGTCTCAGCCAAGGATAGATTCCATAATTTGAATGATCTTCTGGTATTGGATTATCTTGTAACCATCCTTCACAGGCAAATCGGTAGAAGTTATCACAGGGGTCCACAGACACATTTAGCTTGCTTTTGATGGAGGCAGCTGGAAAAAGTTATATAATTTCATGGATCATCAGTTGATAATATTAATTGCTATACAAGACATGCAAATTACTTCCAGATTTATGATTACTATTTTCTGGCTTTATTTATTCCCTTTACTTCCACATAATTAATCTCACTACTTAACCTATCCCATCTGACTTTGTTCAGATAGGCTAAAATTTCAAAAGGAAATAAAAAGAAAAGGAAATAAATATTTCTTAGGTATTGGCCAATCTCACTTTCCTTTATTTTCAAGTTATGGATTTTGGGCTATTATGGATTTGGCTTCCATTTTTCTGGGTGCATCTGGATTTTCACAATCTGGCACTGCAACTGACCTCAGGGGATCTTTTGGTTGCCACCTCTCTTCTCTTCATCTTTCTTTAGCTTCTGGTTATTGAGGTGGGCCTTTGATGCTGTCAGCACCACCACCTATCAGTTAGATCCTTGTCCCTCCTGGATTGTGAACGCCTCCTGGCTGATGAGCAGTGGGCAGGTCCAGGAAGTGATTAATATGTCACTGGAGGAGGGGACATTTCAGGATGCTTTTAAGGAAGCCTTGGTTTGTCCCCTCCTTAAAAACCATCATTGGATCCCATCTGTCTGGACAATTTTTTCCAGTTTCCAACCTTCCATTCTTAGGGAAGGTTGTGAAAAAGGTGGTTGCCTGGCAGCTGCAGAGGGTCCTGGATGAAACAGATTAGCTGGACCCTTTTCAGTCAGGATTCAGGCCTGGTTATGGGATGGAAACAGCATTGGTTACACTTGTCGATGATTTCCGGCAAGAGCAGGACGGGGATAGTGCAATCATCCTTGCTCTCCTTGACCTCTCAGTAGCTTTCAATACCATCGATTATGGTATCCTTTTGGGCTGGCTGCAAGTATTGGGGATGGGCAGCACAGTTCTGTGTTGGTTAGGCTCCTTTCTCTGTGGCTGGTCCCAATCTGTATTAATAGGATGTGAGAGGTCCAGCCCTCAGCCGTTATTTTATATACTATCTTCACTCCTTTTCAACATCTATATGGAACTGCTGGGAGAGATCACCCATCACCAGGGGTTGAGGTATCTACAGTATGCCAATGACACCCAACTCTATATCTCTACTCTTGGTAACCTAAATGATTCTATGCCCATCTTCTGGCAGTGCCTGCAGGCTTAGGGCCCTGGATGGGGGATAGTAGGCTTCGACTGAACCCTGGCAAGATCAAATGAGTCTTTGAGTACATGGGGATCTGGGACTTTGTCATCTTTGACTCTGGAGGGTTCTCCTGGACTCGTGACTCCTGCTTAAGGAATACGTGGCAGTCATGGCTAGGAGAGCCTGGAGGCCTGGAGGAAAGTTGTCCATGGGGTCACAATGGGTCGGATATGACTTCGCAACTAACAACAACATTAAGTTATCAAGGGTTAAAATGGCTTTCAATCTATTACAAGTTCCTGAGATCCAAAAGGGAAAAAAGAGTTTACATCTCTTTGTACCAATATGCTTCATCTAAATTAAAAGAATAATTTGCAGCTTACCAGCTTCAATGCATTCAGGAGTCAAGCAATATTGTTGCTTTGCATGAAATTTGATGTGTCCTTGACTAACTGCAAAAGGAAAAGAATAACATTGTGGCCATCTTTGTCTCAACAAATATTTTTCATTAATCTAAAGACATTATTTGGGTGATTGTGGTAATGCTGGTACAGAAGGAAAATATGTCCATCTGTTGATACAATACCTTCCTCAAAACAAATTTTTTTTTTGTATACTATCAACACTTGTCACCAACCACACCAGTTTGACTCAGAAGCTTTTTATCACTAAATGGGGATATAGATTAAGGTGAGGCAGAGAAACTATTTATTTATTTAATTTATTTATTTATTTAATTTGTCAACAAGTACAAGGAAACAAGTATCAGTATAGACATAGACATGAACATGCATGCATAAGTACCTCTCTGCACTAATTGCACCTGCAGATAATCAGCCAGCAACTCTCTTTAAGGTGAGCTATCTCCTGGGGAAGGAGGATATAGAGGTCCATCTGATGGGACATGCTGAGAATTTGCTGATTTTCTGGAAGACAATATCACTCATCTTCATTCTCAGTTAGATGCCAGCATGGTTGCTGGTCTGGTGAAGGCACGTGGGGCAGGGTCTTGCCCAGGTATCTGGGAACAGTTTGACCCTGCTACTCCTGAAAAAGTGAACAGGATCTGAGGGAGTATGAGTGCAAGCATCTGTGTTTTAGACTCATGCCTCTCCTGGCTTGTGAAAACTTCTTGGGAGGTGACATGAAAGTGAGTTCTGGCAGTGATTAATGCTTCCTTTTCTGAGGGGATTGTGCCTCAGCATTTTAAGAAGACTGTCCAAGCACACGACACACCCCTCCACTCTCCCCGCTTTTGGCACGCAATGGCATGGTGGGCGTGATAGGCCCATTTTTCGCCCTCTCCAGGCTCCAGAGGCTTGCTAGGAGCCTGGGGAGGGTGAAAATGACCCTCCCCACTCCCCGGAGGCCCTCTGGAGGCCGGAAACAGCCTGTTTCCTGACTTCCGGTGGGCCCGGAAGGCCTGAAAATCAGTTGGCCGGTGCGTGCATGAGCACTGCAGCTGAGCTGGGTCAACACTTGTGTGCCCACCGATATGGCTCCACATGCCACCTGTGGCCCATTTGCCATAGGTTTGCCATCATGGATCTAGACCCTTTCTAGTCAGGGTACACATCTGGATATGGGATGAAAATGGCATTGATCATGCTTTTTCATGATCTCTGACATGGGCAGGTTCATCCTTGCTTTACTTGACCCTTTGTCCACGTTTGATACCATCGATCATGGTATCCTTCTGGAGCGACATCAGGGGTTGGGAGTGATGGGGGCTCTGTGTTGTCCTGGTTCACTTCCTTCCTCTGTGGCCACTTTCAGTTGATATTGATAGGAAGCAAGAGGTACAGCCCTTGTCCCCTACTTTGTGGGGTACCTTAGGGCTCAGTACTCTCTCCATTTCTGTTTAACATTTACATGAAGCTGCTGGGTGAGATCATCGCCATCATGGATTGAGATATCATTAATATGTGATGACACCCTGCTATATATCTTGGTCCATGGTGAGTTAAGTGATGCTTCAAGGCTGTTAAGGGCTGGATGGGCAGCAAGGACTGAAATTGAACCTTGGCAAGATGGCTCTGGGTTTGGGGTTTTTTGGTCTACAGAGAATTTCCATCTCTGGTCTTGGATGGGATGGCACTGCCTGGACAGACTCAAGTATGTAATCTGGGGGCTCTCCTGGACTCATAATTCCTGCTGGAAATCAGATTGTGTGCCAGTTACGCCCTTTCCTGGACCAACAATCCCTGCTCACAATCACTCACACCCTAGTCACCTCCTGTCTTAACTATTGCAACATGCTCTACATGGGTCTACCCTTGAAAAGCATCCAGAAGCTCCAGTTGGTTCAAAATGCAGCAGCTGGCATGATTCTGTGCAGACCCAGGTGTGCACATGATTCACCTCTCATGCGGGAACTGCATTGGCTGCCGATTTGCTTCCTGATGCAATTCAAGATGTTGCTTGTCACAATTAAAGCCCTACACTGCTTGGGACCAAGGTATTTCAAGGAACATCTCTTCCCAGGGTCTCCAGGGTAGTTCTCTGTGGAACATTATCACCACAGACTGATCCCCCACTTTGATACTCTTTCACAAGGACCTGAAAACCTGGTTTTGCCAGCTAGTTTGGGGAACCCAGAATGGGATGGAATCCATCAAGTGTACATTGCTTATTGTCACCAGGAGGGAGAGGGTTATTGGTTCTACTCCCTTAATATTGGTTTTTTTTATTATTTGTAAGCCACTTAGAGTCATTGAAAGTGAGTGAGTAGCCATATAAATTATCTAAATTAATTAAATAAATACCATTTCCTAAGTAAAATAGATTCAGTATTATTTTGCAATAAGCATCTTGATTTACTAAGTACAGTCATATGGAATTTCCATGCTATAAATTTGAACATATTTTTAACATTTAAGAGTTGTGACTAGCTAAAAACACAAGTCAGGTGATGCAACACCCATAAAAATACGGCATACTTTACTTAATCCTCCAAGGAAAGATTGAAAGCAAACAAGGTCTAGGCAGAAGAAGAACATCATGACTTCAAAATCTAAGGGACTGGTTTGGACAAAACTCAACAGCACTTTTTCATGTGGCTGTTGATATAAATTAGGATCGCCAACATGATCGCCAGCGTCTGATGATGGATATGGCACAAGAAGAAGAAGAAGAAAACACAGATCATCTGGGGGGCATCTGATAGAGAAAGACTGTCTTGCAATTTCTCTGTGGAGCTCATTTGGTAAATGGATATTGACAATGAACCCCATTTATATATGTCAGCATGTGTTATGCCCAACCATAACTAAATGTTTGGGAGGAAGTCATCTTTCAGTTACTTTAGTTTCAGTGGAACGGAAGAAATGAGAAACTCTATTCCCCTCTTAATAAAGATTTAATTATTCATTTGGTAATATTTAGTTTTAACAGTTCAAAAGCATAGATAAGAATGCATAGTCAAAATTTATAGAATATTTTGATGCACACCTAAGTTTCTTCTTTGATGTACATAATAAAGTATAACTGAAATCAAATGGATTAAGAATCCTCAATAGATCCATTGAGATTATGCATGAATTTCAAGCTTTGAAAGACATAATTTATTTTTATACAAAAGCCACATGTTAATTGTCAGTAGTTAGAAGAAACAATGGTTTGTTTTTTTTATTCCAAAGTAACTCTTTTTTAAACAAAAATGTTTCCTCCTTTTTTATGTTGTTATCAATTTATAACACTGGATAAAGACATTATGATTAATATTGCTATGGTTTGTTATTCAGAATTTATTCAAGGTTTTAAACTGTAACTTGATAAAATGCATTGGTATTTGTAGACCTTGGTTGCTTCTTAGTTAAAATGCAAGTAGCAAAAAAGGAATAAATGAATAATCCCAGTACTTGTTCAAACAAATAATAAGAGCAGTTAACCAAATCCTAAATTGCAACTGCTGTAAAATCCTAGAGAAGAAATATAAATTTCAAGACCTTTCAAGCCCCCAATGCAGTCTTTAACCTGGAAACAGAATCCTCACCAGTAAAACTACAGTAATTCTTCCAATTAGAGAACCTTACAATATGATTAGAAGAGTAACCTAGGATGAAATGGCAATACCACTACAGACAAACTTTGCAAAATTGCATTTATGCTAGTACAACAGATTGAAACTTACCCAGAAAAAGGGCAATGCCAAGCACGACCGTGCTACTCACAAACACACCGAGGAACAGTTTAAGAAGTTTTCTAGAAGCTCTCTTGTTGGCTGGAACATACCTCCCTGTTGTCTCTCCTTCCATCAGGATAGATTTTCACAATTCCCTGAAAAAAGTCCAATTTTTTGTTCTTCTGCTGTTTGTTACTGTTGACTTATAGAGAAGTTCCATCCACGAATCCCTTCTTCAAATCTTTTATCATTGAGTATTTCAGCAACTAACACTGCTGTCAAAACTCATTTCCAAATCTTTAACTCTTTCCAAAAGTGGGAGTGGAGGGGGGGGGAGAAGAAAAGACAAAATGCAGTATTAAATTTCTTCCTTGATCAGGGCTTGGAAAGGCACACAGTGACAATTTAATTTGTAGCTCTTGTTCTTTGCAAGCAGGACAATTTTTGTCAACAGTGCAGGGCAGAAAAAATTCAGTGTTGTCCCAATGTATGGTTTCACCATTAAAATTTATAACAGTTTTTTAAAAATGTTTCCAATAAAAAACTAGATTTCTGATAAAACTTTGCAGACATTAGATTGATAAGAATATTTCTTTTTGTTGAGCAATTTGATTTTCTGCTGAATCTCATTCATTTTCACTCTAGCTGCTGCATCATTTTTCTTTACAGAATAAATCTTCTCCAATTCCAACGCCTTTTAAACCTCCAAGGGATGACTTACACTGTTTTTATTTTAGGAGATTTGTTTATGACATCAAGTGCCAAAGATCAGAGTCATGCTTATGTGGAAGGCAAACTTGTTATTAAAACAACCTACAGATGGGATTTTTTTAAAGGGAAAAAAATGAACAAGTTATTTTTCAGTGACTATTTCAGTTTGTCTATGCAAACATTGTGCAAGAATAAAGCTGCAATAAAGTGCTTTTATGAAGACAGGAGAGACAAAATGTATTAAATAATTATGTTGTACCTGGTTGAAGGTTGATATGCTACAAATGTAGAGTTTGCACTTTCAAAAGTTAAAGCTGGGAACAATTCATTTAGAAGAGATTCAAAGAAACTTGACTAAAACTTAAAAATGACAGACCAAAATCAAGAAAATAACTTTCTTCTATTATCGTAATTGTCATGCTTAAAATATAGATTGGATTCAAAGCATCACCTAATTTGTCTGCTTTAGCAACTGTTATGTTGTAACAATCTGAGGTCATTTGGAGTTATTTTCTATGCTGTAGTGTTGTTGATTCCTTGTATCAGCTTCTATTACAGTTAGTGTAGGGCAAAGTATGGTTTATTCTTAACTGGCTTGAGTTCGTCAGAGGAAATATATAGATTTAAATTAAAAAGAAAAAAACCCAAGTACACAAATCTTATCTATTCCAAGGCTGAAGCTTGGCATTGAAAGGTGGTTGCAGAATTCAACATGAATTCAAAATAAAAACCTGCTTATGCCAAAATCCAGTGGTACCATCCTTTGGTCCTAGACCTTTTAGCAACATATTGTTGGTAAGAGAAAAAATAGGGAAAAGTGAGGTTCTTTTTAAAACATTTATTGCTGTCAAGCAAATTGCTTTGTCTCCTCTGCTAAATGACCTTGGATTTCATATCAGCTTTATTCTATTTGCAGAAATTACTATCATTTTGCCTTTCTGCTCTGTTTCTCTCCTGTATTTACTGAAAAATTACTTTTTTACATTTATTGTAAATCTGCCAGTAGCTCTTGATAAAATTGCTTTTTTCCCCACATCTTCTGAAAATTCAAGTGCTGGAGCTAAAAAGTATAAAAGTGAAAGTTGACCATTCCCTGAGGGCAAGGCACAGCCAGTCTACTGTTATTTGTTTGGACCAAAAATCCATCTTTTTGCTGCCACTACATATTATGGTATATATTATGTTTCCTAAGGGTTATATGTGTGTGTTGTGTGTGTCTGTCCACCCATTGGATGCCATAAAGTACACATATCACTCTCATGGTTTTAGTATTTCAATCCTCTACACGGGACCACTGAGAAGCTTCAACTGGTCCAGAATATAGCAATGTGGATAATGATGGGAATGTTTATATGACACCTCTCCTCTGCAATCTGCATTGGTTGCCAGGTCAGTTTAGTGCAATTCAAGGTACTGGTTATGATGGTACAGTTCTAATGTGGCATAATGGCCCAGTTATAAGTGGGACCATTTTTCTCTTGTGGTATCTGTATGGCTAATACAAATCAACAGATTTTGGGCACAATGTCTCTTCAATTTAAAAATGTTATATTTTGGGACACAAGAAGTACACATTCTCTGTCTCCTGCCCTTTGGAAAGAGGCTCTCCATGAAATCTAGACGGCTCCCATCCTTATAGCATTCTGGAGGGCTTTGATCACTTGGTTGTTTTCCCAAGCTTTCAGTTAGGGTGGCTGGAGTCCCTTGCGAGTTCTGTTGTTGGCCACTCTCCATCCTGTTCTTTATTACTTTATCTGTTTTTGTGCGATTTGTTTTTTTAAGTATGTTGGATTTTTGTTATTACATTGTAATCCTCCTAGTGTAGTTCAGAGCTGAGCAGCACTTAAACTGAATACATTTTGTTCCAATTCTGGCTGTTAAAAGTTATTCTTATTATCTTTACTTCTTTCTGGATGTTCCATCTTCTGAACCCCCTTCGTGTTAGCAGCAGTGAATGCATTCTCTCTAGTATGGGCAAGCTATCTGCCAACAACAAAATTATCTCTCTAATGTCAGAACACACTCATAGGACATCCCACTGAGAACTCCTCAAAGTATCACACAAAAATGCTGGCCAGGGCAGCAAGCTTCTCTTGAGGAGCTCATGCTTTAGATAGCATGTTGGGAGAGGACGGAAAGCCAAGGAATAAGGGTTAATATTAATTAACTCTTCATTCCAGGCACTGTCCAAAGTGGATAGTTTTGGGTTTAGGACATTTAAATGACCACCATTGGTCATGCCCACTTTGCCCCCAGCCACCTGCCTTAGCTGATTTACAGCCAGCTTTTCTTCTCTGCTTGCCCTCCCCCAGCCATTATCCCCGGCCGATGCGCTACTAGCCCTCTGCCCCTGCCCCTTCATCTCTGCCTATTCGCCTAGACACTGTTTGACCCAGGTCTTTGGCTACACAGGACAAGCCGCCAGCCAATGGGGGCACGCAGCAATGAGAGATCAGCGGTATGCTCTTGTGAGGCCAGCGTGCCATCTCAGTGGCCGACAGGGTGTGTGCAGGCAACTGGTAACTCAAACCTTAACTCTAAATGGCAGTGGCGGCATGTAGAAGAAATATCAGTGGGTGTGGGGGGGGCACCATGCAACTGGTGGCTGTGGCAGCATGCAGCAATGATTGTAGGGGGTGCAAGTAGGGTGAACTGGCGACGGTGGTAGCAGTGTGCGGAAGAGATTGCTGGGGAATCTAAATAAAGCCTCTGAATTGTTTTTGGGTAGAAAATTAGGCCGAAGCCTGTCCTGCCTGTGACTTTGCTCTCCCTCCACAATACAGGCACCACACAGATCCCCAAATGCAGCAGCAGTGGCTTGCCCCATTTTAATGGTAGGAAACCTCTCCTAACTCAGTTTTGTCTCCAAAAGATACAGCAAGAGCTGAATCTAATCTTCCAACCTATAGTTATTGCTCAAAATTGATTACTTCTGCATGCAGCTGCCACCAGTGCCAGTTGCCCAGCGCACCATCCTCTGTGAATTCTTCTGCATGCTGCCACACCACTGCCAGTTGCACCCTCCCACCCACGATAGTTTCTGCATGCCATCGCTGTGAGTTAGGGTTTGGATTGCCAGTTGTCTGGCGCACCCTGAATGGCCCCTGCGATGGCATGCTGGCCCAACAGCCTGCTGCAGATCGCTCACTGCCACCTACTCCCATTTCCTGGCGGTTTCTTGTCCTGTGCAACCAAAGACCCGGGCCAAATGGTACCTGGGCAAATGGGCAGCAATGAAGGGTGAGAGGCAGAGGGCCATGGCCCCATTGGCCAAGGAGAATGGTTGTGGGAGGACCAGCAGAGGAGGAAAGCTGGCTGTAAATAGGCTGAGGTGGGTGGCTGGGGGAAAAGGGGGCACAGCCTAAATGTCCCATTCCAATAGTTTTTTTTCCTAATTTTAACACAGTCCTACTGTAAGGTAGTCCTAAACACAAATATTTCTATGTCTTAAGCAAAAAAGTCCTAAAAAATATTAAACACTGTCTGAGGATTTGTTTAGGCAGTTTATTTAATGACTGAGACTTATTCCCTCAGATGGGTGGTGGCGATCCCTGCCGCCTGGAACTGCCTGAAAACGCAACATGCAGAGGCCAAAAATGGGGCATGTGTAGGCCAAAAATGCGACACGCTGTGGCTGTGATCAGCGACGATGTGCTGTGGTGATCCCTGCAGCCTGGAACAGGTCTAAAATGGAGCGTTAGGAGGCCAAAAACACGAGGCATGAAGGCAGCAATGGTCTGTGGCAATCCCTGCAACCTGGAAGATGTCGAAAACAGTGACATGCAGAGGCAAAAACGGTCGAAGGGTGGGAGCTGGCGGGTGGGCAGGGCTACATTCTTTTAGGGAGGGGAAAAGTGTGTCTTATACTCTGTAAAGTACAGTAAGTGGTTGTTTTGTTTCCCCCCTGTACAGATCTGTACATAGGGAAAACAAAACAACCATTTCATCCACTAAAAGAATGCAGATGACCAGCTATCTTCAAGGAGTATAAATCCTTCCATTCCCCACCATCCAGTCAGAGCTGACAAAGCTTTTTGGATGAGAACCAAAATGTCTTCAAAGAAAAACCAGAAAATCCAGTTGCCTCTTGAAAAAGAAGCACCTTTGGGATATCGCTAGATGCTTCCGGGCCACTAGCCCCCCTCCCCCGCCCTATATAAATTCCCTTCACCACGTGGCCCAGCTACTCGCATTGCCTCACCAGTCACCTCGCCTCCTCAGCTCACCAAAGGTAAGCAATGCCTGCCACCCCCTCTCACTACCCGCTTCGACCGGGTCAGGGAATGCATTATTCCCCGGCTCCGGCCTTGCCCCAGAGCCGCTGCCCGTCTTGACCAGGTCAGGGAATACATTCCCCAGCTCCAGCCTTGTCCTGGAGCCGCCGCTACCCGCTCTCCCTTTGCCATTCCTCCTGTACTGGCTGCCTCTTTTCGAGCCTCTGTAGGGAAAGAGAATGTTTTCCGACTGAGACACTCACACCTCTTGCTAAACGCACCGTGCATTTAGCAAGAGAGGTGAGCGTGTTCATCTGAAAACATTCTCTCCCCCTGCAGCCGCGTTGTTTTCGAACCGCTGCGGGAAGAGAGAATGTTTTCAGATGAGCGCGCTCACCTCTTACTAAATGCACCGTGCGTTTAGCAAGAGGCGCGAGTGGCTCAGTCTGAAAACATTTTCTCTCCTTGCAGCGGCTTGAAAACACGGTGTGTTTAACAAGAGGAGCAAGTGGCTCTTTCTGGTAACATTCTCTCTCCCTGCAGCCGCATTCGCGCCTGCAGGAAGGGAGAATGTTATCGAAGAATTTTTCCTACTGGGTTCTGTGGGCATGGCTCATGTGACAGTGGGCATGGCTATGAGTGACGCTGAGTTGGCCATGCCCACTCAGTCACAGGACGTACACCCAGCAGAACCGGTAGGGAAAAATTTTAGATTACACCCCTGGTTGAAATCCACAATTCTGACAATTGAAATCCACAAGTTTTAAGATTGGTTGGCTGAGGAATTCTGGGAGTTGAAGTCCACAAGATAATAATGGGAACTCAGTACAAGCAATCCCTGAGTTACCGGTAAGTACATCTGACTTAAGGACAACTGCTAGATACAAATGGGTTGCCTGTCACTAAAAATTGTAGACAGCATTTTCTTCCTGGAGCAGAAGAACTGCTGAGGTTGCATGTGTGTAATATACAGCCTATTTTCAGTGGTTCCTAAAAGGATTGCACAGCTTCAGCATTTGTTAGCTTGAGGAAAGACAACACTGTCCGCCAGCTTTAATAATAGGACGTCCATTTGTAAGTATAAATTCCAACTCAAAGGTGCTTTTTCCAAAAGGCAACTGGACTTTCTTGATTTTTTACTTTGAAAATATTTTGCTTCTCATCCAAGAAGCTTCTTCAGTTCAAAAAAAGACCCCAGAAAGTGCAGTTGCCTTTTGGAAAAAGCACTTTTGGGACAACCCTGACCTGGATGCTTGAGAATTTCCATAGACATACAAACTGACATACATACAAATTCAGGCTAAAGGCAAAGTTAGGAACATAATTTGTTCTTAACCCGGAGTGGTGGTGGTGGTGACTGCCCATAAACATGTAATCTCTTCATTAGTTAAAACTAATACTTAATTGCATTAATTGTATTCCTTAAGAGACATACTGGAACATCTATTGGAGGGAAAGGCTGCATGAGTTTTTGCAGTCAAGGATAAATATTTTAGGCTTTCTGACCTTCTAAAATCAATACCAATATGTTCGTAATGATTACAACAACCTTGCACCCATTTACTTATTCATTCATTTGCAGTTTGTACTTAGCTCAGCTCATTTTCCCCTCTCATGCATTCACTACCATGTATCTGAAACAGACACAATTAATCCTTTCTGTACCAGATATTTTCAAGCCTACATTTTGTGGAAAGTGTTGCATAGTGTCCCCAAATCCATATTTTAATTACAAGTGTTCAGGATGTAAACTAATTATTTCTGCTAGATAAAATACACCATCAAAATAAAGATCAAGGAGTGCTATTGTTGTTACAAATTTGAGTGGCTCTGATTGAAGAAAATTGAAGAGACGTTTTCATATATTACTTAATATAGGAGCAAGTTCATGAAAACATTTATTGCTGTATAAATAGTATAATATAGTTTGGGAAAATAAATAATGGGCAAGTGGTCTGGATATAATCTAAGCAGCTGATTCTACTAATGTGATGTATATAATATGGTCAAAATAGTAGCCATAATAGTGCAACACAGATAAAAAACTGGAAGTTGCCATGTTTTAATTGTGTTTTAATTGTATGTTTATATGTTTATATGTGTTTTTACCTGACTTGTACACCGCCCTGAGTCCCAACAGGGAGAAGGGCGGGATAAAAATAAAATTATTATTATTATTATTA
>JANHFK010005130.1:12871-23843 GCA_036250565.1 Sibynophis collaris | reverse complement strand
GGCCGGGAGTTCATCTATTTCTCAGTGTGAGAACAATGTTTAGATGATTTAGGGAGACTAATACCAAACCAAAACTAGGGATATGACACACTTTTCTATTACTTTCTCACTCTTCCACATTGTTCCTAACATGTCAAAGCTTACTAAGTAGCAACAGTGTCCAATTTTCTTTTAGCTTTAACATGCAATCAAATGAACTGCAGAATAAATCACTGAACTCCTAGCACCATTTCCTGATAACGCCTCTGAAACCATAGGGGCCTCTATAAAGAAATGCTGAGTATGGTCAGGTGGCAGGGTCAGAGGACTTAAAAGATACATTTGAAGGAATCCAAGGACACATTCTTAAAAGAACAAAGCTATTTTTTTTCCATTGACCCACCCAACTGTCATTTTGGAAAGTGATATATTTCAATGTTATCTGTACCAGCATAATAAATGATATCAAAATGTGCTATTATGTTATCGTGCTGTCACAACCCATAATCCTAGAGCCACATTAGCAGCCAAGAGTGCACTGCCAGCAAGTAAAATTAAGAAGCCAAGAAACTCCCTGTTTTGCTTTTCAACAATAAATTTGCTAGCAGTAACTTCTAAGAAAGAATTCAATATCCATTGGCCATCCAAAGCAAAACAGGGAATTGCATTAACAACAGCCAGTGCTCCAGAGAGTGAAATCAGATATCTGTTTAAACTTGTTAAGGTGCATGATCATAGTCATTTTTAAAAAACACATATAAATTTTATAATTTCAGCACTTTGGGAAAATAGCAATTTAACTGAACTAATATTATTTTTATTCATTCTTTATAATTTTTATTGATAGCAAAAACCAAAATAAGTAAGATCCTAATTGTAAAATGTATTTTATACAAGATAAGGGAAGAGATTTTACATAAGGAAAACATGTTGAGATAGGATATAAAGTGGTTATAAAAAACTAGTTGCCTTGATACCAGAGCTGTTGGCAATCTACATATTTAATAAATAAATAAATTTTAAAAATGCCTGCATATTTTAATATTTAAAAAAGAAATAAAGATATTCCAACTTGGAAATGGATAATCTAAAACACTATAGTCATTTTTATAATTCTCAGTAATAGCTACATGCTATTGTAACATATTAGAATATACAGTATATTATTTACATTATCGTACAAATGATGAAACGTATTGCTAAATAATCGCCAAATGAGGCAGTCATTAAACGACTACCTGTATTTGTAGTGACCATGTTCCTATAGGCTTAAAGATGTGAAAATTCTAATATTATAGAAGCCAAACAGAATGGGGCAAGGAGTCCTTTATGAGTCCCAACTTGTCCTGGTACTCGATGCAGGAGTGGTGCAGATCTAATTACCCAGGATATAATCTACATGGTTTCTATCTCCTTTCCAGATTTTCACTGGAAGAAATGAATCTTGTTTTAAATGACTGATGTGAAAATCATGTTTCCATAGCTATATTGACTATCCTACTACCAATGGAATCCCTGATTCAATGGACTCAAGTGCTCCTGGACTTAAGAAACCCCAAAATACTTGGTATGTGGAAATCTCAACACTCAACTTGACAAGTGCAGCTCATTTCCATATCTTTATCCAGAATGTTTTAAAATCTTGTCATGAGATGAGCCACATACTTAATCTGTTTCTTGTCATAAAAGGAAGTCAGCAAATTGTTTTTTTTCCAACAGAAAATAATTAGGCTACTTTGTCCACTTCCTATGGACAAGACCATCAAGTGTTGCTATTGAATTAGCAGCCTTATACATTTAATAAATAAACAAATTTATTTAGTCAGGCTTTTCAAAAAAATAAAATGCTAACATTTTAATTCGTAACTATTTGTTTATGCTTTTACTGATATTTTTACTGTATTTTTGTAAGGCATTAAGAAAATGGACAGTGTATAATTTTAAATAAAACATGTGCAGAAAATGTTAAGTATATTTTTACTTTTACCATTTCCTGCAACTAGATTGTTTAAATCAAAATCTTACATAATAGCCAATAGCTTCCACCCTCTTAAATAGGCAAAATACACAAAACAAGTTAGAAGAGGCTGTTCAAAAGGTAAAAATCAAATGGCTGTGGTCCTTGGATATTTTATATGCATGATACTCCCAGTGCCTTCTCTCAAAAAGTCCACACAAATATGAAAGGATACTTGCAAAATGTTTCCATTATTAAAGGAAGGTCCAAAGTTAGAAAGTTGTATCGAGGTACAAAGCTGCTGAGGCTCACTTAAACAAAGAAAAAAATTTCTGTTACAAAATTAAGGAGCATTTCAACATAAATCATATTTAACTCTCTGTTCACAACAAATACAACTTTTTGTTTCACTTCCCATGATGTATGGTAACATCACTTCTATAACTACCCTATTTCCCCCAAAATAAGACATCCCCTGATAATAAGCCCAATCGGGCTTTTGAATGCATGGTAATTAGGCCAAGCTCTTATTTCAGGGTTCCAAAAATATAAGACAGGGTCTTATTTTCGGGGAAACACAGAGATGTCATATTCATAGTTGCTCTATATTTTGTGAAAACAGCAGGTCTAACACATAATACACTTACTGTTGTTTTACAATCAAGTGTCTATAAGGGATAATAGATATGCATCTGATCTTTGTATCTGAACATCACATACGTATTTTAATAGAAGAAAGGCAAAGACAAAAACAGGAAATAGATTCCATATCAATAACCTACAGCATTAATGTCCCTAGGTATGTGGTGCTTACATAAAGTACAGGTAGTCCTTAATTTACAATAGTTCATTTAGTGACCATTCAAAGTTACAACAGCACTTAAAAAAGTGACTTATGACCATTTTTCACACTTACGACCATTGCAGGATCCCCATGGTGATATGATTTACATTTGGATGCTTGACAACTGGTTCATAGTTATGATGATTGCAGTGTCCTGGGATCATGTGATCACCTTTTGTGTTCTTCTGACAAGCAAAGTCAATGGGAAAGCCAGATTCACTTAATAATGGTGTTACTAACAAATATGGCAAGAAAAGTTGTAAAATGGGGCAAAACTCACTTAACAAATTTCTCATTTAGCAACATAAATTTTGGGTTCAACTGTGGTCATAAGAAGAGGACTACCTGTAGTGAACAAATACAGATAGTTCTTGAGCTATGACTGTATTGGAGCCTTCCTATCATGATTGTAAGTCATGATAGTCACATAATGGATCATCGCTTAACTGGACCCATTGTATAATCTTTTTTGTGGCAGTCATTAAGTGAACTTCATGGTCATTAAGCAAAACAATAGTTCAATTAAAGGGCATTGTTGCCAAAAACCATAAGTAAATGTTGTTAAACACAGTCACGTCACTGCAGGACACTTGAAACTGTCATAAATGCAGGCCAGTTACTGGGTGCTGGAAATGCGGGCATGTGAATGTGGGCCTAGGGGCTGGCCATTTGAACCAGATTGCAACAGTGGTGAAATCCTCTGAAGTCTGCTACCGAGCGTACGCTTTGTGCATATGCGCACCTGAGGCACACCCGCGCAGCACTAAAAAAGGAACATTTGAAGCCTTCCGACTCTGCAAAGGTAAGTAGAACAGTGAGGGGAATCCGCTGTGCCACACGATTTAGATTAGCTAGAAAGCAGGAAATCTGATAATTCTAGCTAATATAAATCGCACGTCACAGCTAATTGTCACCCAGCTGATCGTTGGGAATACTGGTTCACCTGAAACAATAGCACTTTTTACTACCGGTTCGGGAGAACCAGTCCAAACCGGTAGCATTTCACCCCTGGATTGTAAGTACCCCACGGAGGTGCATCATAATTTCAAACAGTTGCTAAGCAACCAGATGTTAAATCAAGGATTAACTATAAAAGGAGTCCATTCTATTTATGGTTAAATATTGAAAAGTATTATCTATGTTGAGATTTGTTTTTAATGCCAGTGGTTTAAAGCTGAAAATATAAATTTTATGAAGTTCAAGAAAGTCTACATACATGCAGATTAGGTAACCTCCTTTACAGAAAAAGTTTATATTGCACAAATAATTTTGTGACAAAATTAGGGCTCAGAATCTTAAGACAATTTCTGTAAATCACAGAAAAAACTATGCAGAAGTATTTATTAGGACATCTTGTAGCAATATTTTCATATTCCTGAGCCAGTTTCTCAAAATTTTCTTGCTTCTGTTAATGATCAACATACATACACATGCATAAAATAATTATTTTTCAGAGTTTATGAAATATATACCTACAGAATAAGCTTCATATTAAGAAGGTAAGCTTTTCTGTAACTGAAGTAAATATATTTATTTTGCATACATGACCAAATACATATACACATAATCTAAATGAAAATATATAAATTTGATAACTGTGGAAACAGGGTGATATCATTAACACTCAGTAAAAAAAACTGTGTAATGTCTAATATACCTTATTACTGAAAGAAGGAAATGCAGAAGAAAAAAATCAGTCAATTGTAATCTGTATATTATGTATTTACCTGCTCAAATTCTGCTAGCATCCTCACCAAATCATACATACCTGTGTACTGGAGATGCAGTGGGTGACCAACGAACAGCATATCAATTTGAGGAGGATGCTTCACCCTTATGAGCCTGGTGTAATTTTCCAAGGAAGGTGTCACACATGTATTTGGGATAAAATCCTTTGGGCAATCTTTGTTTTTTTGGCAGAGCTGACTAGTCTCAATAGTTTTCCGTGCTGGCAAACAAGCATACAGGGTCTGAAATTTAAATAAGTATTAAATGTATACTATTGAGAAACATTCACTATACTTAGGCCTTGACAAGCTAGATGGAAAAAAGGAAAACTACATTTTAGTTATTTTACATGTTCATTATCACTTGCTCAGAATGAGACTACAAACTCTACAAAATTGAAACTTCCACAATTTCCAGGCAGTATCTCAAAAGCATTATGGCTGCAAATGCAACAATATGCTATAAACATAAGGTTATATTCCAAGTGGCATAAATGACTAAACATTTAGGAGAGATGAGAGAAAAATCCAATTACAAGAGAGTTGGGAAATACTGGCAACATTTTTTGGTACCAGACAGGTAAAAAGTGTTGGGCTGTTTGGTTTGCTGAACTTGGCTGTTTTCTTGCAGACATTTCCTTACCAGAAAACATAATCAAATGAATGGGAGAGTGGAATTAGCTGGATATTAGTCTTTCTTCCTTCATAGTTTATTATGGTATTGTTTCTTCTTGGACTGTTTATGTGGTACTGTATACTTTTTATTAAGATGTTGATTGCTAATAAGGATGTCTTCTGAGCTGTTTGCTTCTTTGACTAGGTTATATCTTTTGCATGGTATAGATCCGTGATGGCGAACCTATGGTGTGCATGCCACAGGTGGCACATGGAGCAGTTCTGTGGGCACAAGAGCATTGCCCTAGCTCAGCTGATTTTCGGGCCTTCCGGTCACACCAGAAGTCTGCAAATGAGCTGTTTCTGGCCTCCAGAGGGCCTCTGGGGGGATGGGGAAGGCCTTTTTCGCCCTCCCCAAGCATCTAGAAAGTCTCTGGAGCCTGCGCAGGGCAAAAAATGGGCCTTCCAGTCCCACTGGAAGTCAGGAAACAGGTTGTTTCTGGCCTCTGAGGGCCTCCGGGGGAAGGCTATTTTCACCTTCCCCAGGCTCCTAAAAAGCCTCTGAAGCCTGGGGAAGGCAAAAATCGGGACTACCAAGCCCACAGTGCCATCATGTGCCAAAAGGGGGGACAAGAGGGTCCCATGCATAGAGGGCAGGGTGCACTGAATTATGGGTGTGGGCATTCATGCGCGTGACCCCCCCCCGTGCTCCCCCTGCTTTTGTCATGCGATGGCAAAAAGGTTAGCCATCACTAACCTATAGATTGACTTTATGGGTTGGCTGATGGCTGATATTTCTGAAAACTAGGAATTCTCCAGAATTTTTGGATTTAGTTTGATGTTTGGCAGGGGTGTCAAATTCAAGGCCCAGCTCTGGCCCGTAGGGTATTTAGAGCTGGCCCATGGGACCACCCTGGAAATAGCAAAGGATCGACCCGCGGTGTTTCTGCTAGCGAAAACAGAGCTCAGAAGGCCATGTGCAGCCCTCCCGAGCTCCGTTTTCGCTGGCAGGGGGTTGCAAGAGGCTGTGGCAACGAAAACAGAGGCACCCCCGACACGAGTGATGTCAAGCTGGTCACAGCTGATGGCTCAAGGTTGTCATGGGAGCCTATGGAAGCTGCCGCTTTCCCAGCTGAGCGGTGCAAGCTTGTGGAACGTTCAGTGGGTGGCTCTTGGCCGATGCAGAGGCCACCGGAAGCCATTGGGTGCTCAGCTGTGTGGCACCGTCCGGTAGCTTGCTGCCACTGCCAGGCATCATCTCCTCCCTCCCAGGTATGGCAAGCCCTAGACGAGGGCCGGGGCTCGACAGGTGGCTCCCCCCTACCAAGGTCCAGCTGGAAGACCGGAGATAGAAGTGTTAGATATGACCCTATGGCATGTGACTCCCCCTCCTGGTTTGGTGGGATACCATTGGTGGAATCGCCGCAACAAGTGTGCAGCTTTTACATTCCACTCCACTACCCAGGATGCCTCAGTGGCAGGGTAGCCCTTTCACCATACTGGTCGCTCGGGAAGGGGCCGGAAGTTGGTAGCCTCCATGGGTTTCAGCAGGCTGCTGTGGTCACAGGGTTTATTACCTGAATGATAGGAAAGGCCCTAGGTACTTCAGCCCCAGCTTTTTGCATGGCACCCTCAATCTAAGGTATTTTGTTGAGAGATATACCTGGTCCCCAACCCTAAAGGGTTGTGGGCTGCTCATTTCCTATCGGCCTGAACCTTATAGGTTTCAGCTGCTTTCTGCAATGCCGCTTTTACAGCTCCCCAAGTGTCTGGTATCTTGTCTACCAATTCTTTCAGAGTTCCCGGGCCCTGGGCCCACTCCAGAATGGGCTTAAGCGCCACTTCATGTACCATCCAAAAGGAGGTGAATCCAGTGCTGCTGTACACCACATTATTGTATGCTACTTCTGTGAAGGGAAGTAGGTCTACCCAATCCATCTGTTGATATGAGACATAGCATCTCAGATAGCATTCCACCATCGCATTTGCTAATTCACTGGCCCCATTGATGCTGGGGTGAAATGCTGAGTTCATGTCTTAGAAGGAACTATGAAGCGTACAAAGTCGCACCAGAACCTGACGGTGAATTGCACCCCCCTATCCGAGATGATACATCGGGGCACTCCATGGAGATGGTAGATAAGAATAATAAACAGCTTGGCTAACCACCATGTCAGCGTTACCCCAGTGCATGGCATGAAATGTGCCTGTTTTGAGAACAGTTCGATGACTGTCCATATTACGGTGTGCCTGTCACCCTCTGGCAGGTCTACTATGAAGTCAATGGCGATCTCTTCCACAGTTTGATGGGATCAACCATGGACTGCAGGAGGCCTAGTGGTTTCCCAGGCCATGCCTTCATTGTCGCGCACATTGTACAACTTTCCACATAGTTCTCGATCTCTGCTCTAATGCGAGGCCACCAGAACTGCTGTTTGGCGAGGTGGAGGGTTTTAAGGAACCCAAAATGACCAGCCTGTTTAATATTGTGGCACCATTGCAACACAGTGGGTCTTAGGGCAGGTGGTATATATAGTTTGTCGTTCCTCCATGCTAATCCGTCTCTGTGCATGAACAGCCAGGAGTCCTTCAACAATGCTGTTTGCAGCTCTTTTGGCAACCCCTCCCCAGGGTCCTCACCCATTTTCCGAGCCACCGTTGGCCAGGCAGAAATATGGCTTGCACTATGTCTTCCCGGTGACTATGATATTGGCGCATTTGTGACAGGGCATCGTACAAGAAGTTCTTCCCTGCAGGGAAATACAGCAGGGTGAAATTGAACTGTTGAAAGTATTGTGTCCACCGGATCTGTTTTGGCTACAACCACCATGGGGTCTGAAGGGCCTCAAGGTTTTTATGGTCCATCACACCTCAAATGGTTCCCGAGCCCACCGCACTGCAAAGGCCTCTTTCTCCCAGATCGCCGGCGCAAACTCGTTCCGTCTGCAAAAGTTTATGGGAGGTATAGGCACAGGGTTGCAACTGCCACTCTCAGTTCTTTTGTAACAAGACTGCTCTCACTGCCACATCACTGGCATCGGCCTGCACGACAAATAGCTGTCTGGGATCGGGGTGTCTCAAGTTGGGTTCCCTTGCAAAGAGAGCTTTCAGAGCTTTGAAGGCCCTTTGACAGTCCGTCGTCCAAAGGAGGGGTTGTCAAGGCTGGGGCTTTGCCACGGTGTGTTTTGTTTGCAGTAGGCTGGTCAAGGGTAGTGTGACATTTGTGAACAATGGAACAAACTGGTGATAAAAGTTGGCAAAGCCCAGAAAGCTCTGCATCTCTCTGCATGTTTTGGGGGCTTGCCACTCTAATACTGCCTCAACCTTGTGTAGTTCCGTTTCCACCCCGTCACTGGATATCCAGTACCCAGGTAATCCAGACAGGTTTGATGAAACTCACACTTCAACAATTTGATAATTTTGCTGCTAACAGTTTCTGGAGCATCTGCCGCACCAATTGGATGTGCTCCTCCATGGTGGTGGTGTAGATCAGGATGTTGTCCATGTAAACAAGGACCCCCCAATACAGGTGTTTGTGCAACACCATTTGATAAGCTGCATAAACACAACTGGAACTCCCTGTAAGCCGAATGGCATCACCTGGAACTGGTAGCTCCCCAAGGGACAGTTGAACGTGGTCTTCCATTCGTCCCACCAGCCGGACCCGGACCCGGTAATAGGCCTCTTGTAAATCGAGTCTGGTGAAAAACCACTCCTTGGCCAACGTTGCTAGCAGATCTTTCATCAATGGTAGGAGGTATAGGTGTTCGACACAGACCCCATTCAGGCCCCGGAAGTCAATGCATAAACGTAGAGTTCTGTCCTTCCCTCCCAGAATAATACAGGCACCGCCATATGCGAGTGGGCTGGCTGGATAAACCTCCTAGCCAAGTTCTTATCTATATACCACCGTAACTCCTCCATCTTCTTCCGTGTCATTGAGTACATCCTCGGCTTGGGTAGTTTTGCCCCCGGTATCTTTTCTATGGCACAGTCAGGGGGACGGTGGGAGGGTAGAACCTCACATTCTGCCTCACTAAATACTTCTGCCAGATCCGCGTAGAATCGTGGAAAGGGGGACCGCTCCAAGGTTTCTCCCCTATTCATCTCTGGTATGGCCACTGTCCCCGACTGCGCCTGCTCGTGGGCAGGTGGGAGGGGCCAGGTTGTTATCCTCAGTTTCTTAAACCCCCCTCCCACCAGATTGTGGGTTCCCACTTGTCTAGCCACGCCAAGCCCAGTATTAGGTACTCATTCATCTTTGCTACCACAATGAACCTGATCAGTTCCTAATGCTCCCCTATCTCCAATCTCACCGACTCCATGGTAATGAGTAGCCAGAGCCCCTCCCAGTATCGATCCGTCCATTTGCTGAAACTTGATGGGTTTGGGCATTTTCAGCACCCGTATCCCTAGCTCACTAACCACAGCCTGGCTCATAAGGCACTGAGTATACCCGGAATCAATTAAGGCACCATACTGGGCCCCGAGCTGCTGGGGCATTCTTATGGTGACGGGGATGATGAACGGACGGATGGGGTTGTTTACCATTGGGTCCTCCAGGCCGTCACTCTCGCTGCCATAGGAGGACAGTGGGATCCTCCTGGTCTCTGTCGATCCCTCTTCCTTGTTCCTGGAATCACTCAGGGGTCTGTTGTGGCTGTCCTGTGGTCCTGCTGGGATTCCTGCTTTGTGATGATGGCTTCGGTTTCAGTGACTGCAGATCTAGCGCTCTACATTCAGCTGCCCAATGGCCCAACAGGTTGCACTGGAAACAGCGGAGCAACGGATATCTAGGCTGCTTCAAGGGTCCTGGGATGTTGGTGCTGGCCCTCGCTCCACCTGTCACCATCGGCCTCTCCATCGGCTCTCCAGTTTGGCACCCCTGATGTGCAGTATCAAGTTTCCCAGTTGAAACTGTAGTTGAATGTGTCTGTGGGCTGAGGCATTAACAATTTTTATCATGACTTTTGTTTACAACATATGGATGCATTCTGCCAATCTTCTACATGTCTGTGCAGCATAGCCTTATTTCATACAGTATGTTTTAGATGGCCTTCTTTAATGCCTGAATCTTTAGATTTGCTTAAGATGTTTTGGACTGATCTTGTTTGGATTACAGTGATACTGAGAAGTTATAGTTGTCTTTTGGTTGGCACAGATATATAAGTATATAGGGATTTTTAAAAATAGGTGGTTATGGTTTTGTTGTTATATAGATTATATAGCCAAGCACTTTTCAATGAAATCGTGAGGGTGTCTTTTGTGTTTAAAGATATTGTACATATAATGTTTTCTCTTTTTGAGGTTCCAGATACTACAATGCATTTCCTCATTTTCCTCTTGAGGAAAATGTTGCTTGTGGACATTATGGATTGCTTTTCAATAATCTAGATTTGTGGTCTTTAATTGCTTCATCTATTGAGGAGAATAGTAATTTGCTGTTCTTCTGCTGTAAATTTTATTCCTTTACAGATGTTGTTGTCTCATGTGTCTTCTATAACTGTTCTTTTTTAATTATAATAAAAGTGTCATCTACAGAATGGATCTAGATTTGGGTTCTCCATGTAGGAATGTTATTGCTTCTAAGCATCACAGATTCATGACTCCGGAGAGGGGAGATTCCATAGGTCAGTGATGGCGAACCTATGGCATGTGTGCCACAGGTGGCATGCGGAGCCATATCTGTGGGCATGCGATAATTGGCCCAGCTCAGCTGATTTTCGGGCAGGGAGGGGGGAAAACGGGTCTACCAGAAGTTGGAAAACGGCTGTTTTCTGGCCTCCAGAGGGCCTCCAGGGGGGTTGGGAAGGCCGTTTTTGCCCTCCACAGACTCCTAGAAGGGCTCAG
>JANHFK010005129.1:45530-58176 GCA_036250565.1 Sibynophis collaris | reverse complement strand
ATTTTACATTTGGGATTAATCCCATCCAATGTTTACAGTTTGGGATAGTCCCATCCAATGACTAACTAGGTGTGATCCTGTTTAGCTTTTTCCAAGATTGGCTACATGATGCCACCTTCGGTGATGCACAAAGTTTAGGCATGTCTATTATTTTGCTTAGTACAGTTACAAATGTTTTAAGGAACATATAATGTTATATTTGGCCTCTCAGGATAACGAGGTAGCATTTGGGGGAACTGGATCCAAAGATACATTCCTATACTCAAACACACATATGACCAAATAACCACAAACCAAATTATCCATATTATGTTTCAGTGAAATGTGAATGCAGCAGAAAGTTAGCTGGACTGCAGTATAAAGACATAACCAAAATGTGCAAGTCTCAAGGATAACACCTTTGGCTATTTATTCTTAACAGCACGATGTTTGAGGATGACTTATCAGAGATCTTTTTCTGAGCTCCTTGTCCATGAATCTTATCAGTGCTTAGCTTACAATGAAGGAGAATGAAGTTTCTTAAATAGTCAATGAATAATGTAGGTGCTGTGTACATTTTTTTTGGGACCCACGGAAATGGGAAAAGTCTATAGTGACTGCATTCAGACATTATACTAATTATGTGATTTCTTGTATTGTGGCCTAATGCAAACTCAGGGAATTATCATGTATTAAACAAAATACGATTAACAAAATCTTGACTTACTGCAATATGTGACAGAGATAATCCCTTTTTAAAATCAGCATTCACCTAGTTGATTCCTCTTTGTGTAACCTAGATGATACAACTACAGTAGTGACACAATGGCTGAGATTCCTCTCTCAAGACATAGTTAGAATTTAGCCAAGTTACAAAAAATAAAAAACCAGTCAGAGCCAGTTTTGTACCCTTTTCTCTAAACCAGCATTTCTCAACTTTGACAACTTTCAGATGTTATGGACTTCAACTTCCAGAATTCTGGAAGTTGAAGTTCACACATCTTAAGCTTTCTAAGGTCGAGAAACACCGCTCCATACACTCAGTTTTTAATTTAAAAGAAAAGTACTTTTATAAGCCTTTTTAGTTTTTACCAAAGGAGAGGAATGCTGGAAATGTTGAAATATAACATTTGGGATGACCAAACAGAAGAACTTCTCCAAAACTGAACTGAATGAGACCAAATTTGGTGTGCAGAGAAAACCTTGCCAAAAAAAAAAATGTAGATCTGGCTGCAGAGAAAACCATTTCAGGAAGCCTGTAGATCAGAGGTGTTGAATCTTTGCAACTTTGACTTGTGGACTACAATTTACAGAATTCCTCAGTCAGCCTGGCTGGGGGAATGGTGGTAGTTGAAGATCACAAGTTTCAAACCCCTGCTGTAGTGGATTGACCTCCGAAGGCTTCTATTATTAGGGTGGTTGCAAGATTAAGCGATTAGCAAGATTAAGCAATTGCAGTAAACAGCCCTGCCCTCTTTTCTATTCGGACTGAGGCCGCAGGAGGGATTTAAATTTCCTTCTTTACTCTAAAATATTAAAGCAAAAAGGAGTTTCCCAGAGTTTGAGTTCTCATCCTAACCGTCCTCACAAATGGTGATTTTGCTTTGCAAACTCACACAAATGTAGAGGAGCCCGCGGTGTATTTCCATCATTGTCAGAGAAAGTTTGGTTAAATATGTTCATATATAAACACCATGAGTTATGCTACAGCGGCAATCTGAAAACAGAACACGTTTAAATCATTGGTAAAATTAAATGCAGACATAGCCGTTCCAACACGCCTCCCTCGTTGCAACACTCAAATCAATGTCTCTTGTCTACACTTGACAGCTGCGTTTACCTTAAAGAAAAATCTTATGCGTCTGCGCAGCTAGTGACGCGCACGCAGGCGCTTTCCTTGCCATAGTCTCCGGCCATTCTAACCCGGGAGACGAAATTCAGGCGCTCAGGTTTTGGCAAGGCTGTTTCAAAACGATGTCGCCCACGATTCCCGAGTTGTCTGAGCAGCGGGGTAGCCAGGAATCGCACGGTGCGTGTTTCTTAAGGAGGCGTTTGTGAGCTCCGATGGCTTGGCAGGGCGCAAAGTTTCTAACTTTTGCTGCATGTTGGTCTGAGTGAGTGGGCTCCGCTCCCCTTAACTACCCGGCAGGAGATTTACTACGTGTGCTGTACTCAGAAAGTAGACTCAGTTAACTTTAGTCGTTCAGATACAGTGCACGTGACAATTTGGGGTTTTTAGTCCGTCCCCCCCCCTTTTAAATATCCAAAAGGGAAGTAGATAAGGTGGGTGTCGTTGAACTTCTGAAAGTGAGCTGAAACCCGGATGAATTAAATTTAAGAATCAAAAGTATTGATTTGCTTTTCGAGGCACTTTTGGTTAACATCTGCATCTTTCTCGCTTTAAGTACCAGCTGAATTGGACCTCAGAAAATGATGTGACGAAAGCCGAGTATTAAATAATACACGGCAAAGCCGAGCTTGTTGATAATCAAAGGAGACCTAGCAAGAACCTAATAGTGAAACACGCGGTGAACCAGGTTGTGTTTTGGATAAGGCTCATCCACCTCCTCGTTTTACCACGTGTAATTTTTCTACGGCGCTTGGTTTCCTTTTCTTCTAGAAACGTGATTCGAGCAGATGGATATTTCGCTCGGATACAAACGAGAGTTTTAAGGAACTTTCTCAGTTAATTTAAGGCGATTTTCAGGCGCAGAAGAAATGTGATGGAATGCCATCAGATTAACGATAATAAAGTTCTGCTGTTGATCACATAGAAGCAAATGATAGGTGTACATTTTGGTGTGCCCTTTCTATTTGCCACTCAACTTTTGTTTATATGAAATCAAAAGTCTCACTTAAGGCAGTGCTATATGAAGTCAGGAGCCTGCAGCCCAGAGTAATGCTTGTGGTACAATCACAAAATTCTACCACTTAATGTGTGATTTCTCCCTCTGAACCCAAAAATAGTATAAAAAGAAAAACCCATCCTTATTGTAGTTGTGCTGTCCACTTCCTCTTTAGTTTCATGTACTGATTGGACAGTAGGAATAAGGCATCTTTCCCTTAAATACATCTTTCTGACTGTAGCTAGTATTAATCTGTCAGCAGCTGTGACTGCAATCCTAGGTGTGCCTGTGACATCTGTGTATCTCAAGAGCTTTATGCATCTATTCTGCAAAACTCTCCAACTATACATACTCCACCCACCAAGTAAGGGCAGTTAAGTTAGTTTGCCTTTCCCAGTGATGGTACTGCTTCACCATCACACCACTGGTAATTTTTATAGGCCACTTTTTAAAAGAGAAAATGCAAAGCCCCAGGCAAAGATGGCTGTTTTAGACAGGGAGGGTAAAGCCCAAACTTCCAGATACTTCTAAGGTTAATTCAGGTTCTCATCTTATCCTCCAGCTATTGATGGGAAAGCATGTAGAAACTTTCCCCAGTGAAAATGAGCTCCTACCTATGTCTGAAAGTGAGACAAAGAAGGAATGCTTTTTCAAAAGTAGGTACTGTTCCATTCATGATTGTTCTTTGTCAGATAACCTGGCCAAAGTGGTCCTCCAATTCTGACAAATAATGGGACAGAGCATATCCTTCTTCTCCTGGTTTCATTCCGACTATAAAGTGTTTTTAATTAAAGCTATATTAGGAGAATGCATATTGAGCATTCCCTGTACATGTGATGCATTATTCGTACATTAAGCTGTTGATATGCTTGCTTCGTTCACGCATGGTGCTGTGCATGCACAGAGTGTCTATGATGACACAGGTGGATGGGTAGAGCCTCCTACCACTGCTACTACCAGTTCGCAAGATCCGGAGCGAACCGGTAGAAACCGACCACTGGTTATGACCATGCTGAATGAGGAGACATGACTTATCCTTAAAGTTGTCACAGAGTTCCCACGGTCCCTCAATTGTGATTCGGCTGCTTGGCAACTGGCACCAATTGGGAAAGTTGTAGCATTCACAGGCGGCTTCTGACAAACATTTGGGGAAGCCAACAGGAAGTTGCCAGTTGTGATCATGTAACATCATGCTTAATAATTGTGTGTAATTCGCTTAATAATCACAATAGGGGCTGCCGGAGCTGCTGTTGTAGGTTGTATGGTCATGTGATTGTTTTGTTTTATGACTGTCAATTAGTGATGGAATTGCTGGTGCCAATTACCATTATAAAGTGAGGACTCCCTGTACAGTGAATTGGCATCAGTCTTCTGACCTGATTACTAAGTAAGAAATACTGATGTTCCCAAATGTTCTTCCACAAGCCTTTGTGCGCCATACCTTTGGTAGGACATTAATGCCATTAGAATTCCTCCAAGATATACTTCTCTGAAAAAAAGCTTATTTATATATTCATGGAGAAAAATATTCTAACATAAAATAGGATGGAAGCATTTGCTCTTTATCATTATCTTGTTCTTCTCCAGGCTGTTTGGTTACATTCCCTATCTTATCACTCAGTCAGTTTATCTCTAGCCAGTTATTAACCTGGTGGGGGAAGGGAATTAGTTATAAATGGCACAAAAATAAACCTCCAAAAATAATAAAGATAAGTGTAAATGAATCTGTAAAAATTAAATAGGTTGGAAGGAAGAACAGTCCCTTTTTAAAAATTATTTATTTATTTATTTATTTTTTATTTGATTTATATACCGCCCTTTTCCCTTTCAGGACTCAGGGCAGTGAACAGGCACCAATAAAAACAACATAAAAACATTGGAATATTAAAAATAAAGTTAAAAAGAATATTAAAAATTACAAAATTACAAAATTAAAAAATACCAGTACCTCTTCCACTTTAAAAATGAAATGGTGGTTTTGAGATTCCCCCCCCCCCCCCTGGTTTCCTGAACTTTATTCTATCCTAACGTTCAGTAAATACTTTGGTTTAACAAATATCCCAAAGACATCTCTTGTAGGGCTGGGGTGTTCCCTTCTGTTAGTTATGTGATAAGACCTGAGATGATACTTCAGGAAAAAATTGTAATCTCTCTTTTGAGATAGTTATGCTTCATTTTGTTTGTCAAGGCATGCAAGTCAGAAGGAAACATAGATCCTTGATTCCTTTTTTCCCCAGATGATATCAGTTAACAATTCCAAGTAATTACCAAAATGGAAGCAGACATAGAGAAATGTGTCCAGAATGTATGTATTTAATCAACAAGAAAATTGTTTTTAGAACAATATAGTATAATAAAAACAAAAAATCCCTAAGTACCCTAAAGAAAACCATATCATCAACAATAACAAAAAAATCCTATCCAACTGAATCTTAATTATCCCAAGAACTGGGAGAATACCCAAAATAGTTTCCTGAACATCATCGAGGTGAGAGCCCCCCCCCCCTCGTTTCTTGGTCACCCTAGATCAGGAGTGTCAAACTCAATTTCATTGAGGGCTGCATCAGGGTTTTGTTTGACCTCGGGGGCCTGCAGCCTTCGTGAGCTCAGTTTTCAGCTGAGACAGCCTCCTGCAACCTTCTGTCAGCGAAAACGGAGCTGGGAGTGCTGGCTGTGGCCCTCATAAGCTCCATTTTCACTGGCAAGAGGCACCATGGGCTGGTCCATCACTGTTTCCAGGGCGGCCCTTTGGGCCAGATCTAAGCACCCTGTAGGCCAGACCCGGCCTGAGGACCTTGAGTTTGACACCTCTGCCTTAGATGATATTGCCAATTAATGGGACTCAAAACATGCCCCTCTTTCTAATCTCATTGGACAGAAAGATATACAGTAATTGGAGATAAATAGTCCCTCAGGTAATCTGGCCTTAGGTCATGAAGAGCTTTAACGCATTTGTAAGAGTTGTTTGGGTTTTGATATTACTATGCATTGTTTATTATTATGAACTGCCAAGAGTTTGCTATAAATTAGGGAGGAAGGGAGCGAGAGAAAGAAAAACATTATTATTTGGGAGCCAATTGAATTCAACTCAACTTTAGTATAAAACCGGCAATCACAGATTTGGGTTGCTATTTTCTGTTGTATTTCCCTTACAGCTTAGTTGACCACAGAGAGCCACAACCTCCTGAACTGCCCCATACTTTTCCAGATCAGAAGGCTTTCTGTCTCCCATTAGGCTAAATGTACTGTACCATGCATGCAGCAAGGAGCTGCAGAAAAGCAAAGCAAAAACATATTGTCTATGGATTTTTCAGATTGCTCCCGGCGAGGGAGGAATGAAAGAAAAAATGCAAAGCAGGAAACAGTAAGAAGTCTGTGATTTGCAGTCACACAACAAGCATATAAGAGAAACCAGGGATATTGGCCAAGTGTAATAAGAGCTTATATCAAAACCTACATTTCTTCAAATAGAGTTTCATAGGACCCATCAGATGTGCATGATTTTAAAGTACTTTAAGCTTGTAGAGTAGACAGACTATAATACCTGAACAGGGTTCATTTGTTTAGTAAAGTTCTATTGTAGCCATAGTGGTGCGGTGGTTAGAATGCAGTAGTTTGGCAGTTCGATCCTGACAAGGTTGACTCATCCTTCTGTCCTTCCAAGGTTAATAAAATGAGGACCCAGATTGTTGGGTGCCATATGCTGACTCTTAGAGGGTTGTAAAGCACTATGAAGCAGTATATAACTCTAAGTGCTATTGCTAAGTGTTATTGTTTTTCATCTTGAAATAACATTAAATGACAGCTTCTACAATCTGGAGTTCCTTAGTTGTGCTGGAAATACTATGTTTCTAGAGATCTGTGTCTCAATCTTTAAGTTAGCACCCTTTCAGAATGTAGCTAGGCCATAAGCTACTGTTGTGTCCTTGTTCTAGTTGCAACAATACAGATCATTTTATTTATTTATATAACATGCATATCTGCCTTCCTCAAGCGAGTCAGGATGGCATGTCCACAATCCTCAATGCTTTAGAGCCTATGATTACCCTGTTTCCCCCAAAATAATACATCCCCTGATAATAAACCCAATCAGACTTTTGGCAATAAGGCCAAGTGCTTATTTCAGGGTTCAAAAAAAATATAAGACAGGTCTTATTTTTGGGGAAACACAGTAATTGTGAGAAGAGATGCTGATTGCTTTAAATACAGATTTTTTTCAAACGTTGTCATAATGCAGTTTCCAAAAAAACCTTGAAAGAGGAAATAGAATCCATTCTGAGGGAGCGCATTATGGTTTTGGATGGAGGCATGGGGACCATGATCCAGCAATATTCTTTAGGAGAAGAGGAATTTCGAGGTCAAGAATTTAAGGAACACCTGAAACCACTCAAGGGAAATAATGACCTGTTGAGCATAACTCAGCCTGATATCATCTACAAAATTCACAAGGTGAGTATAGCTTGTTCTATGAGCCTTGTACTAGAAAGAGTTTATTGATTCTTCTGGCATGTATAACAACTCTGGAGAGCTACATTCACATGGTCTACTCTAGACAAGTGTTTCTCAACCTTGGCCACTTTAAACTGTGTGAACTTAACTCCCAGAATTCTGGCTGGGGAATTCTTGGAGTTGAAATCCACAATTATGGGCACATTCATCAGAAATAGGTATTTAGGTGAGGGGCATATGAAGATAATTGCTGAGTGTTGTTCATTGAAAGAGGCAACAAAGAGTAAATTGTAGTGGAGAGAACATTTTCACTAATTAGAATGGACTTGATTATGTTCATTTTTTTTACTCTTACTTTTGAAAATACATTGATGAATTAATCCCTATTTTGTGACACAGTCCTATTATTTGTATGCGATCCCTCAGAAGTCAATAAATGGCTGAAAAGTATTAAGAATATATGGATTTTAGTTCTTCATCTATTTGGTGAATAGATGAAGACCCTCCAAGGTCCCAGGTTAAACAGAAAAAGTTTAAGAAATATTAGAAAAAAATACTTTCTGCACTGTTCACCAGAAAAAAATCCTATATTCTGTCTCGGCAATGGCTTTACCCATTCATTTCAGACCCCCAAAAGAGTATGCAATTTGAAACTTGGACATTTGTTAGAAACGAGGTCTGCTTGTTTTTAACTCACTGCAGAGTTAGGTCTTTAGACACACTGATTCTTGCTTTACTAGTGAACTAAGTAAATAGTTCTTGAGACTCCTTTGATTAGATTCAAGGAAAACCCTGCTACTTTGTGCATATACTAGAATACACATTAGGTGGAAGTAATGTCATGGTTCACAGAGGACCATTTGAAAAGAAGAAATTGGGAATTTGGTGACAGGAGATTGGCTGTGATGATCTAGAATGGAGAAAGGCAAGCTGGAGGGGAATTTTGAGGTGGTTGGGTGTAGGAATTGATCAGATTTACACCCCATAAATAAATCTTAACCATATATAACCACTTTCATTCATTAATTCCTATAGTCAAACTCTTACTTCTATAACTCTACACATACGTGTAGGAAATTGAGAGTTGTGTTTTTGTTTTTTTCTTTAGATTTTAACATTGTAAGCTGCTCATCTGTCATTAGCTAAGGGTGATCTTAGAAATGTTATAAATGAATAAATATGCAGATACACAAAACACATACTTATTTCAAAAGAAATAGCACTTGAAAATATTAATATTTTCCTAATTTTAAAAAATACTGGATACACAGAGAAATATATTCAGCTGTCAGTCAATTTCACTGAAAATCTAAATTGGGAATTCTCCTTGTAGCGTTTTGATTAAACTACAACATTTTGTAATTACCTTTGTCCTCATTTATTTTCTTTACTGCTGAGGAGAAAAAAAATCCAAGAGTTTAAACTGAGACAGTCATATTGAAGCATTCAAATCTGAAATATAACTACATTTCTTTGTACAGTATAACAACATGAATATGGAACAGGAATTGCTTCTTTTGCCACTTTCAGTTATAATTTAATTGTATAATATATTGTAGAGTTTCCTCTCCTGCTGTTCAAATAATGAAAAAAAACATAAGCTGAGTTTGCAGTTGAGAGGATTTCTAAATCTTTTCCTCTAATCTCAAAGATTAATAACAGAACTAAAAGTGATCAGGGAAAATGTCCTATTTTACACCTAGGTACTTTACCAATAATGGTAGACAAACTGAACTATATGTAATATATTCAAGAAACTAGCAGTGTTTGGCTCATTGATAATTATCTTTGGGCTTCATCAGAGCAGTTCTATTCATCACAGCAATTCTATTGAATTCTGATGAATTCAGTAGCCATTGACTACAAATTCTGTTTTCTGACTGTTGAATAATTTAATTGCAGATGAACTTTGTTTTGTGTTGTTCTTCAGTTTACTAGATTTGAGTGTATAGGTGTGTCTACAGAGTTCAAGCAGCATCTACCGTGTGTCCTCAAAAATAAGACCCAACTGGAAAATAAGCTCTAGCATAATTTTTCTGGATGCTCGTAATATAAGCTCTACCCCCAAAATAACACCCAGTTAAGATTGTCAGCCAGACTGATGCATTTAGTACCGTATTTCCCCCAAAATAAGCCCTAACCTGGAAAATAAGCCTTACTGCATCTTTTGGAGCAAAAATTAATAATAAGGCCCAGAGAAACATGGTAGGTGGTGACTCTAAATTATGCTTTAATTTTCAAATATGTCCCCAACAATAGCACTATTTAGGATGATTCCTGAAGGAAATTAAACCTTCTCCAAATACTATTGTTGCTTATTGTTATTTCAAGACTAATAATAAGACCCTTTTTTCCTAACCCTCTTGGCTCTCGAGCTGGTACTCTGTTTAAAAATACTGGCATAAACGCCATTGAATTAAAATCCATAGTAGGGAAGGTTAGATTATACGTTATATTTTTTATATCTGGTTGTGCCACATTTCCCATTCTCAGTTACCTGGATTTCCAAGCTTCAGTTGGAAATATGAGCTAATGGAGTATGAGTCCTGGTGATGCAGTGGTCAGAATGCAGTATTGCAGGCTAACTCTTCCCACAGTCTGGAGTTTAATCCTGACTGGCTCAAGGTTGATTTAGCCTTCCAAGTTTGGTAAAACAAGATTGTTGGGGGCAATAGGCTGACTTTGTAAACTGCTCAGAGAGTGCTGTAAAGCACTATGGGTGGTATAGTCTGTAAATCCAAGTGCTATTGCTACTGCTATTCAATTGTTCTGTTCTGCTTACAGGAATACTTGCTTTCTGGTGCTGATATCATTGAGACAAATACTTTCAGCAGCACTAAAATAGCACAAGCTGACTACAGCCTTGAACATCTGGTGAGTGTTTTGGATTTATTGCTTGTCAATTTTGGGTTTTCCTTTGACCAGGCTGGCTGGCTAGGAATCATGGCAACTAAGACCAATATGTCTAGATTGTACTAGATTGGAAAGGGAGGGATGCTATGAAGCAACGTAAACATTCATGGGAAAAATATAAATTTTGTGTAAGAAGTCCATTAGGTTTGTAATAGCGTGGTTTTGATTTGTTTATTTTTGATAAAATATGATTTAGTCTTGCAAATTAGAATTGGATAAAGAGGAAATAATTCTTAAGGATTAACTCTGCGGCAGTAATGCAGCATTTGTCACTTGATCATTTGTCAAAAGTGCCTAACTGCAAAAATAGCAGTGCTTTGCTTGGTTACAAGTAAACCTTGACTTTTGACCACAATTGAGGCCAAAATTTCTGTTATTAAGTGAGACATTTGTGAAATGAATTTTGCCCCATTTTATGACCTTCCTTGCCTCAGTTGTTAAGTGAAACACTGCATTTGGTAATTTAGTAACCTGATTGTTAAGTGAATCAGGATTTCCCATTGACTTTGTTTGTCCGAAGGTCACAAAAGGTGATCACATGACCTTGGGACACAGCAACGGTCATAAATATGAAACAATTGCCAAGCATCTGCTATTTTGAACACACAATCAAGGCTGCAAAAGTTGTAAATTTGAAAAACAATCCTGAGTCACTTTTTTCAGTGCTGTTATATGTAGAGATGCTAAACTTATGCCTCGTTTGACCCCTCCCCTGCCTCTGCCAGTGTCTCTTCTACAAGTTCAATAGGGTGGAATAGCTTAAGTGGTCTTTTACTCTATTGTTTCTCCTTACTCCCAATTTTTTTCTTTAAACCCATCCCAGTAGCAATAGCAATAGCTCTTAGGACTTATATACTGCCTCATAGTGCTTTTACAGCCCTATCTAAGTGGTTTAAGAGCCAGCATATTGCCCCCAACCATCTGGCTCCTCACTTTCCAACTTCAGAAGGCTGAGTCAAACTTGAGCCAGTCAGAATCGAAGGAATCGAACTCCTGGCAGTGTGAGCAGAGTTAGCCTGCAATACTGCATTCTAGCTAATGCGTCACCATGGCTCAATGCATCCTATTATTACTCCATCCTCCATGCTGTTCTGTTCACTGAATTCCCATCCCTGCAGAGCTCCTATTTCCCATACGAGACAAGAATATGTCTCTCTTAGGAGAGGGATTGGCTGGGAGAGGAGTCAAACAGGGCATACGTTTAGCATCTCTACGTAGTCACAAGAAAAGGAAGTCCAAACACGCCTTTGAATGCTGTCCAGTGTGGAAGCAGCTTTCTTCAAAACGATGCCGATGTTTTGATGTTGTTGTTGTTGCTGTTTTCTCCCTGAGCTCTTTGGAGTTGCTCCTTCGTAGCATTTCTACGGAGGCATCATGCAGATGCTTCGGCAGATGTTGCTGCAAACAATGTAAGCAAGTTCTGTGCTTTATTGTTGCCACTTGCCAACCCGTTAAGGATTCTCTCTTCCTTTGGCCCTATTCTTCCTGGAGTGAACGCGGGATAATTAGGCTGAACTCTCAATGCTTTGAATAGAAGAGTTGGCAGTTTCAGTCCTTTTGGGGAGGGCTGCCTTTCATTTTAAGCTGCTTTCTGACAAACTGAAAAGAGCATCTTGTGTAGCGAAGTGTACAATTAGGGAAGCATTCAAGATTTCAAACGAGGCAGCACGCTTTGGAAAGCAGCTGCTTATAATATTCATTTTTTTTTAAAAAAAAATTATTTTCTTTATGTGGCTTCTGCCTGGGGATGACTAATCAGTCAGATCGGCGTGCAAATTTGTCATTTATCGGAGCGGACCCAGCTTGCATAGAAAAATCCTCTTGTTTGTTTTGAAGTCATTGTGTGGTTTCTTCTCAAAAACAAGTCTCTTTCAGCGCCCTCCGGTTTCACACGGGCTGCAATTAATCGCAAAGGTGGTTTGGGATGGGGCGAGTGTGTTAGAATTGAATATGCGATTTGGAAATTGGTCGCCTAGAATCCCGAACTCAACAGGTTGCTTAGATCAAGGATCCCGTTTCCAACCGAGCAAGAAATAATCAGTCTCTGATTTCCACCGAAACCTAGACAATCAAAAGACTTGTTTAAGCACAAGAGACCTTTAGTCAAATTTCAAAAGCCCACTGCAAGTAATTAGTTCTGATTCTTAACAAGCATATCTTGTCTTTTCTGCACAAAGGGGGAGGAGAATTTTTTATTATTATTATTTATTCAAGTTCTATGTAGATATCTGGAATTTATCTTAGTTATGAGAAAGATTAAAGAGTGTAAAGGTAAAAGCAAAACAGAATAACAGACTTGGAAGGGCCCCTGGAGGTCTTCTAGACCAACCTTGGTAGTACTTGGAGTACAACCTTGGAGCCTTGGTAGTACAGTGGTCTAAACACCCTGTTATTAACACCAGCTGCCTGCAATTACTGCAGGTTTGAATCTCACCAGGCTCAAGGTTGACTCAGCCTTC
>JANHFK010005129.1:12571-22770 GCA_036250565.1 Sibynophis collaris | reverse complement strand
CTTGTACACCGCCCTGGGTCCCAACAGGGAGAAGGGCGGTCTATAAATAAAATTATTATTATTATTATTATTATTATAAACAAAGTACAGTTAGCCCTTGACTTATGACCATTTGCTTAATGATGGTTCAAAGCTATGACAGCCTTGGAAAATAGGGCTTTTACAAGCCATACTCACATTTATGACACTCACTTTCTCCCCCACCATGGTCATGTGATTGCAACTTGTACATTTGGCAACTGGCTCACATTTACAGCTGGCTAAGGCGTCCGGCAATCATGTGCTTGTGATTTTCAACAGTTTTGCCAGTTTGTGGCAAAGAAACTCCATTGAAAAAGCTGGATTCCCTTAATGACCCGATGATTCGCTTAAGCGTGTTATTTACTTAACGCCCACTGCAAAATTGGTTATGAACTTGGGTCTGGTCATGTGGTGACTTGACTTATGACCAGAGTGACTTGTGATTGAAATTCTGATCCCAATTGTGGTTATAACTTGAGGACTACCTGTAAGTCAATATATAAGTTTGGGCAGTTAAGTTGCAATGCTGAAATATCCACTGAACTAGTTAGCGTCTGAACCTATTACAAATAAAATACAACCTGAATTTACAAAGCATCATCACAAAACTGATAGCAAGAAAAAATATGGCAGCACCAAAGAATATAGAACATAGAGTTCTATAAAGTATAATAGTGTTGGAAGGGACCTGCTCAAGCAGGAGATTCTATACCATTTCAGATTGGTTGTCTAGTCTCTTTTTGAAAGCCTCCAGTGATGGAGAACACACAACTTCTGAAGGCAAGCTGTTCCATTCTCACCTTTAGGAAATTTATTTCTAAGTTACTTTTCTCCTTGCTTAGTTTCCATCTATTGTTTTTCATCATAAAGCATTATTTAGTTGTTACTTTTATATCTTTATCTTGATTTAAGTGGCTCAGATTTGTGAATATGACATTCCCAGGCATTTCCCTATGTCGTCATGATCTGTTCAATTATATGCATTCCTTCAGCAAATAGTTTTCCTAAATCACATTAATAATACGTAACAATAACTGTAACAAAACATGTGTAGAGGATTTTCCAATAACATCTTCAATTAGCTGTTCATAACATACCTGTCTCCTAGCTTAACTTCTCTATGGCTAACATTGGACAGGAAGTGTTTTTGTTTTTTGTTTACTAAAATTAATACATGGTGAAATACTTGAGGACTAGCCTGCTTCGAGGTTAGGAAACTGGAATTTCAAATCACAGAAGCATTTTTTTCCTCTGAATTCCAGTTGGTTGCGGAGTGTGTTGCGTGCAAGATCACAGAGGGCCGTTCATGCCAGTTTCATTTATTGCTTGAAGGCTTGAGATAAACATAAATATTAACATGAAATATGCTGTACTTTAGTTTATTTTTATAATTTTATAAAAAGTTTTTAAAAAGAAGATAAAAAACTAATGCAAACTAATAAAAAGTAAAGAAAAAAGAAAACTAAAAGTGCAACAAAGGGAAAAAAGTAAAAGAAAAATAGAAAAGAAAGAAAAAGATATAAAGAAGTGGCTTCTGATTTTCTTTACAGAATTTATAAGTACAATTATAAATTTGCCTCTGTAAAGTTACAACATGTCTCTTTTCTTTCTATAATTTATCTCATTTATCAAATCGTAAATCATATGTTCATTTTTCCCCCTGCAAAAATCCATAAGGTGTTTCCAGTCAGCAATAAATATAAATGTTGTCTTTCCTGTGATCAGACAAGTCAATTGGGCCATCTCAGCAAGTTCCATCAACCTGCTGTTGCGTGCTTTTAATCCAAAGTTGAAAAAGTGTTTCAGAATAAGAGTTGATGCATACACTTCATCTGATGATGCTCCTTAAAGGAGCTGCATCTTTTCTGGGCTTCAGAAAAAATGTATGTTTCAGTTAAGGAGGCACGGACAATGTGAGCCCCACATGCATGCCAAAGCTCATTGTTGCATCCCTCCTTCACTCAAACACATATTTTCCTGTGCCCCTGCAGCTTTTGTGCAAGCTGAGGGAGGAAAAAATTCTGTTTCTTTAGGGAAGTGTCGATAACCTGCATGGAAGCACTTTTTTGGTTCTGGATCTGAAACTCAGTGCGTTCTTATCATCCTTCAGTTGTATCCTCACTTCATAGAATCTAGATGATACAGCTTTTCTGATACTGAACTTTGGTTGCTTTGGTTGTGTTTTATGTTGCATGTATTAAAACAGACCACAGTTCTTCGTACTTTGTTTGTTTTAAAGCTTTTTATTGGTCCTGCTTCTTAGCTAACACTGAAAAGGAGAAATTCATTTGAGAATGAGAGTGGTTGGCTTGTACTGGAGCAGCAAACTTGGGTTTAGATTGGATTGATGAGAATGTTATAAATTCTGCAGTATTCTGCAATCTCATGATTTACAAGTGTTTCTTAATAAACAAATGAATAGAACTATTATTAAGAGCTGCTAACTTTGAATCATTAATCGAAGGGCTTTACTGAAACATAGGTTTATTGTAACAGACTAAGAAAAGCCACAAAAGAAACCTAGATAAACAGAAACATGATACCACAGAAAAAAACCCTAACTACTGTTCTTTCACATGTTTGATTTTTCTTTTCAGGCCACAGAAACAAAAGGCAAAATTTCAATCTGCACCAGAGCCTATGACCTTCTTGTGAACAAAATTGGTTTTAATCCGTGTGATATAATTTTTGATCCCAACATTTTGACGATAGGTACTGGAATGGAGGAACATAATCTGTATGCAGTTAACTATATCAATGCAACTAAAACAATAAAAGTGAGTCTAGGAAGTTAGGGAGTGGGATTTGGGTTCTTTTTTTAAAAAACCTGATTTACTTATTTTATTTTAAGCATTTGTCTACCAGCCTTTATAAGTAGCTGGTTGAGGTAAAAGCAGGCTTAAGTGGAACTGTACAACCTTTTATGTTGTACAATTTCATCAACTTTATTTCCAATAGCAGCAGCATTATAAATTATATAGTTGCTTAAAAATAACTCGGGCCATTAACTGAATTGTATATATATACTTAGAGTAATTAAATGGACCAATATTTGCCAAAAATTGACAGTTTGGCCAAAAGACCTTTAACAACGTCATGGAAGTTACTTCATTCAATTAATATAAGTTCCATTACTGTCTGTGATTCCATTTTGAGAATCAGGGTATTTTTGAGATTTTATTTTTGCGTATGTAAATTGCCACAGATATATGATAAAAACATTTTCTATTTATGGCTGTATTATTTGAATTTGCAGCTCAATCTTTTTCTCTTGTTAACAAAAAGGTAGAAGCAATATTAATATTGCTCTGTATCTCTATATTTATATATTCCCCTTCAAACCAGATAGGTCAGTATTATAGAAATGAGATATGACTTTCTCAAGGATTATAGTTCAGAAGCTTTGAAAAAGTTTATTAGAAAGCAATTAACATATTGCCCATATGTAGATGTAACACAATGAATCTCCTTGTGTGAGAAGAATATCTGTTGCATAACTTCTTAGTATACATAATGCTTCCCATTGTCTTCTATCATGTTTTAGGCAGATTGATAGCAACCAATGAATTAATCTTCTCTATTGAAGTTATGCAGTGGTTAAAATACAACTTTCCTTGGGATGGGATTCATCCTCAGTTCTCTATCCAATTGTAATATTGATTTCTTTGGGCTGCTCAGTTTCATACAGACACCAGTAAGATAGTTTTAGGGTAAGAAATCATTTGCTTCCTAAAGAAACCAAGTAAGAAATTAATGGAGTAATCTGTAAGACTCCTCAGCTCCAGTTCTGAAGAGTGTATAGGCTTTTTCACAATAGAATGAAAATATTCAAAAAGAAAAGGAAGAAAAAACGAAATTCCTGTGAATTTTTATTTTTTATGGTCATAGAAAGATATATAAGACAAACCTCTTTAAATATAGGATAGGTGTGTTTTGAGATGAATCTTTTTCTGGTCAGAGATTTATTTGTTTTCATTTTTTCCCTGACAGTAATGTAAGTGGCAGTCAGATAATGTTTTGTGTATTGCTCTTTTGTGCTGTTTCTCCAGCGACCAGAACAATGCTAACCAGACTTGGTATCTATTCTTTCTTTATAACATTTCATTACCTTGCTGGAATTTCTGTTGTTAGGAAAATTTGCCTGGAGCCAGAATAAGTGGAGGCCTTTCCAATTTGTCTTTCTCCTTCCGAGGAATGGATGCTATTCGAGAAGCAATGCATGGCGTTTTTCTTTTCCATGCAATTAAGGTAATGTGATGGTTTTGGCAAAATAGTTTCTGATTGAAAAATCCTGTTGTGGAAGAAGTTGTAATATCCATTGGTTTCTCTCCCCCCCCCCTCTTGTTTATTCTCAGCATGGAATGGACATGGGGATTGTGAATGCAGGAAATCTACCAGTGTATGATGATATCCAAAAAGAACTTTTACAGTTGTGTGAAGATTTGATATGGAATAAAGATCCAGATGCAACGGAAAAACTTTTGCATTATGCTCAGGTTACATTTTGCCTAAATTATTTTTAATATGCACGAGTTAACTTTTAAACATGGATGCTGAAAGCCTGAAGAATTGCTTTGTGAATTTATTTATTTATTTATTTATTTATTTGATTTATATGCCGCCCTTCTCCGAAGACTCAGGGCGGCTTACCATGAGCTAAGCAGTAGCCTTCATACTTTTGTATATTTATACAAAGTCAGCTTATTGCCCCCCAAAAACTGGATCCTCAATTTACCTCCCTTAGAAAGGATGGAAGGCTGAGTCAACCTTGAGCCTGGTGAGATTCGAACCTGCAGTAAATGCAGGCAGCTGGTGTTAATAACAGGGTGTTTAGACCACTGTACTAGCAAGGCTTAAGAATGATTCTTAAGTGACTTGGTTTGTTTACATAGATGTAATCCCAAACGTCCCCTTACTCCCCCCTCTCCCTCAAAGCACTTTGTATCAAATCATGCTAGGTTTGGATGATTTTGGGAAAAAATATTGGCCTTTTCTGCCTTTCCCAAAGAAAAACAAAGTAGAATTGTAGTTTAGGAAAATACACAGATAAGCATCACAAGAAACACATATTTGCTTCAAGAGTATGAATTAGAATAAACAACAAAGGAAAATTCAGAGGAAATATAAAACACAACAAAAAAACCAGGACAATTACATTAATACAAAATATGGTATTTGCTATAAATGTGCAAACAAGTGAGTTCTTTCTTAGTAAGATGCTTGTTAATTTGTTATGTCCCAGAGTTGAGAATGCACAAATTCATGTCCAACTGTAACAACAATGGTCCAGTAATCTTTCCCCATCTCTAACATCTTCAAAAGCCACAGCCTTCTGAATCTCCAGCTGTGCATACTTGAGATAAACATCTGTAGGAAAATAGCAATAGCGCTTAGACTTATATACCGCTTCATAGTGCTTTTACAGCCCTTTCTAAGCGGTTTACAGACTTAGCATATTGCCCACAACAATCTGGGTCCTCATTTTACCCACCTCGGAAGGATGGAAGCGGAATCCGCCTTGAACTGGTGAGATTTGATCTGCTGAACTGCAGCTAGCAATCAGCTGAAGTAGCCTGCAATAGTGCATTCTAACCATTGCGCCACCTCAGCTCATTCTAATCATGTTCTTTGTGTTTCGGAACCTTAAAATGTTGGAATTTTTAATAAAGAGCAGTCACAAAGTCACAAAGATGTGAGTGAAGGGGAGGGGCTGGGAGGGTTGGAATGTGGAGCAGTACTGTCTTTTTGGGAGAGAATATTCATTTGTGGCTCATCTTACAGTTGTACAAAATCTATTTCTTTTGTCCTTACATTCAAGCAGATTCAGGCATAGGGGGAGGTTGTTTCAAGAATAACCTCCTCCTATGCCTGAAGAGAAACATTTTTGATCAGTGTGTGCTACCTGCTCTAACATATGCTGGTGAAATAGGACACTAATCTCACAATTGATACAAAAGGGCCGTGAAAAGATAAATGCTCTGAATTTCAAGACAAGATAGAAAGATCCACACAAGGATTAGAGAACAAACAAAAGTATACAATATCATCAAGAGAATAAAAGAATGGAAATGGAAATGTGCTGGTCACTTAGCAAGAACAACTGATGGCAGGACTAAGGCAGTCATAGAATGGATTCCAGTTGATAAAAAACATCCACAAAAGAGACCTAAAATAAGACGGATCAACGACATTAGCAAGTACTCTGGGCCCAAATGGCAAAAGAAAGCTCAGGACCATATTGGTTGGAAACATGGCAAGAACATGGCCACCATTCTGCAGTGGATAGACAATTGCTAAAAGGATGCCAATTATGATGATGACTGAAGCAGATAGTATAGGTAGTCCTTGACCTACAACTGTAATTGAACCTGCAATTTCAGTCCTAAATCATGACAGTCTTAAAGTGGGGTCATCACTGTAATCGCACTTGAATTTATGATCTTTTTTGCAGCAGTTGATAAGTGACATGGCGGTTACTAAGTGAATGCAGCAGTCATTAAGCAAACCCATTGTTTGCTTTGAGGTGTTTTCTCTCTGGAAAGTACAAGTAAACGCCAGTTTCTGAAGAAAATGATGTAAATCATGGTCACGTGAACATGGGATGCTGCTGATGGCTGTAAATGTGAGCTGGTTGCTGAGAGCCCAAAATAGGGTCATATGACTATAGACAACGACTCTTGATGATGTAAGTCCTGTTTTGGGAGGTCTGTCATAACTTCAAGCAGCCACTAAGTGACTGATTGTAAGTTATAGTTTTTGCTCATTCAGTTCTACAGAGGAATTATTGAGTCTGTCGTCTGCGGCTCTATAACTGTCTGGTTTGGCACTGTAACAAGACAAACATGGACTTCAACGGATAATTAGAACTGCAGAAAAAACAATTGCTACCAATCTGCCTTCCATTGAGGACCTGTATACTGCAGGATCCAGAAAGAGGGCTGTGAAAATATCTACAGACCCCTCACATCCTGGACATAAATTGTTTGAACTTCTATCCTCAAAACAACACTATAGGGCACTCCACATCAGAACAACTAGACCAAGGACAGTTTCTCCCCCTTACCATCACTCTGCTAAACAACTAATTCCCATAACACTGTCAAACTACCATCATTATTCTCATCTTCCATATTACTTACCACCTTACCTTCTTGTGACTATAACTTTGTTGCTGTATCTTACGATTTATATTGTTTACTTAAGATCCTAGTATGATTTATGTTGATTGCTTATTTATTATCCATGACTATCACTAAGTGTTTTAGGATGAATGTATTTTTTACAATGACTATGATAATGATCTATCACTATTGTTGTATGTACACTGAGAGCTAGCAACTTTGCCAGTGTTACTGTTTGAAATAACTAGCATTTGGAATCAGAATTTGTTGGTTGACATGCTCCATAAACTACAATACATTTATATAATGTAAATAATAAAGTATTTTCAGTGGAAGGAGACTGAGATTGTATTGCAGAACAGAGTAGAAAGGGGTGGGTTGTTCTATTAAGCTGACGGGCACGTTCCAGTTCAGAACAGTGTTTGATTCATTAGTGATGCATTACGTGATACAACATAAACAATCACCAAGAGGGACTGTACTAAAGCCAAGTTAAGTTATTAGATTTTTAAAATAAATTGCTGCTAGACTGGCTGGGGATACATTTAAATTATATTACCAGAAATAAAAATCCAAACCTCCATTTTTAATTTTTTTTTGGCATTTTCATTCCTATTGATGGAATATTTATGTTTTCCTGTCTTACCTCGTCTAGAAGCAAAAGCTTTCTGGAATCAATCAACAGCCGTTAAGTGTTCGGATGTGAAGAGTATTTTATGCATATGCTCTGATTATGTAAGACTAGAGAGCCCATGAAACATGTTAGGTCAGATTTTCATTAGACATGAATTTTCTGGGCACCAATCAATTTGATAATGGGGTAATTGCTTGTAGTCCAGAACACTTCAAAATATATATCTTACCCACTTTCCATTGCTGTCCTGTGCAAGTAACTCTTTATCTGTATTCAAGTGTGAGGTATGAGCAAATTGTGCCGTATCATCAGACACCCATGGTAACGATCCAGTGCAACTCTGCATTGATCTGCAAGAAGCTTCTTCTATACAGATAAATATAAGAAGATGCTTCAACGTTTCCTTGATTTTTTAGGGATCTTAATCATATAATGTTGAGGTAAATAATCTTTCCACCCTGCCCTTTTCTTATCTCCCCCCCCCACCAGTATTTCTGAGGCTAGAAGGTATTAATAAGGACATAAATTAAAGGAAGTGGCTAAATATATTGTACATTCAGTCAACAATCTTTTTGGAGCTGGGGTGATAACATTGAACATTGTTTATACAAAAACAGTATATATTTACCCAAGTAGCAGAATATAATTCTGGCAAATAAAACATACAGTTTGGGTCTTCATGTCAACAGTACAAAGTAGACTAGAACAGGAATCCTAAGTCAATAGGAAAGCTAGAACAATTATTGAGCCTCTATAGTGACAGTCACTTCTGAATACTATCTTGTTTCCCAGGAGTTGAGGAATGTTTCAGCCTTCTTTGCTTTCATAGTAGCTCTTGCCTATTTATCTGACTCTACACTTCACTTTAATAGAAGTGTAAACAGAATCTGAAATTTGGGATCAACAAATAATCTGAAGAAGGCCATCCCACTTTGACCCAGGATTCCATTAAAATTATGTCTCCTCAATGGCCTAAAACAGCAATTCTCCAAGTGTAATCTGGAACTTCTGGGGACCTTTCGTGGGACCCCTGAAGTCAAATATTTAAAAATTTCTCATGCCATAAATATCAATAAATATAACCCACATAGACTGAAGCTATTTGGGAACCTCAGTCATTTTTAAGAATGTAAAGGGATCCTGAGACCAACATGTTTGAGAACCACTGGCCTAAAGGATCTTTCAAGATCTGAGACAAAAGGCTGTCTTATCTGATTGGGAAAGAAATCTCTTACACATGGAGTAATAGGCTAGAATTCTCCACTTATAGGAAGATGGTTTCAATATATTTATCAGTGGTGGTGGGGCAAATGATTTCATCTTAACTTCTCTTAATCTCATTCCAGACCCATGCTCAAGGAGGAAAAAAAGTGGTACAGACCGATGGATGGAGAAATGGATCTGTAGAAGAAAGACTGGAGTATGGCCTTGTTAAGGTGAATTTACCAGTTTGATGAGCTAAAATTTGTTCCATTGCCTCTTTGACTAGGTTTAATCCTAAAGGGAAAGGTTACTGGACAGTCCAAATCTGTTATGCTATCAGGGTTCAGCTTTCCAGAATTTGTTCCTGATGAATTGAGAAATACAGTGGACTTCCAATGGTCCATTTGGGATCTCAATTGGCAGAACTTCTCTTGAATAACAATAAATGCCCATTCACATCTTACAAATTTAGATCTAGAACAGAGTTTTCAAATTTGGCCACTTAAGATTCTACTCCCAGAATTCCACACCACTTAAGAATTCCACTCCCAGAATTCTGAACATGTTGCCTGGCTGGGTAATTCTGGGAGTGGAAATCCACACATCTTAAAGGTGCCAGACTTGTAAAACATTGTGAACTTTCTTCACAGGCTTCAATTCAGAACCACCTTCAAAGCATCAACACCTTGTAATGAAAAATGGAGGTTCACCTGAGGCAAGGCTGTAACAACTTCTTGCTGCAGCTGGCTTGAAACCAGTTGCTGTTAATTGCACTTAGCAGATCAGAAGCTGCCAATATGAAAAAGGAAGTGTAATTTTGAATACTTCAAGAACAGCCTGTCTATTTTAAAACTTAACTCAGAAATCCTTTTCAGAATACCCACACACAATTTTGGGAAGTGAGATAATGAGGAGGCCTCCTGCTGGTGAATGCTTTTCTTCTGTCCCTTTGCCAGGCTCCTTCAGGATTATTTTTGAAAGAGGTTGAAAACATTGCTTTCAATATTAATTGATATTACTAGTATGTTTTATTTCTCTTGTTTTTTTAAAAACTTTAATTATTCTATGGGTTTATTTTTTAATTCAGCTCTTGATATAATTAGCCTATGTTAACACCCTTGAATTATTACAGTCTCCTTTTGGGAGGTTAGAATAGAATAGAATAACAGAGTTGGAAGGGACCTTGGAGGTCTTCTAGTCCAACCCCCTGCCTAGACAGG